>LUCH01005000.1:0-39125 GCA_013368495.1 Paragonimus heterotremus
CGATCAGATCACTTGTTCTTGTTGAGTATGTCAATCTCAGATATTCTCACGAACGTAACGGTTTACTCAAGTTTGACAAACCGACAATTGGTGATTACATTTTATTGCAACAAGAATGTTAAGAGGGTAAATTGTATGGAGCAAACTGTTGTTAATTTTGAAGGACGACGGAGTGGCAGATTTCCGCAGTTATAACCTATATGAAAGGAAGGGAAATAAAGCAGATATATGCACTGTAATCAGGGTAGCTTGGAATCTTATCTCATCCCATTGAGACAGTAACACGCAGCCACATTCTGAACAGAACTTTACACGTTTTGAAACTTGTCATTTATGTTTCTACAGTTCGGATCAGTTGAAGATCTCCTGGTCAGAACCTCCTGTGTTTGGTCGTGTGATACTAATTGATTTCTCTACAAGACAGTCGAGAACCAACCAGCGCTTTCTAACAGGATCAATCCAGATAATGTAACAGTGCATAAAGATTTATTGTTACTCACCGTATGATAGGAGCTGAGTGATCACAAATCTCTTAGCCAACCAGCCAAGGTGAACATGACGAACATGTGTGAGATTAGTGTTGTGTATCTGAAGGTCATTCTCTCTGTAAATGACACAGGTAGCATGCGGTGTGAAATACATAGTGAGCAAAAATTTGGTAGGCGAATCAGTTGAGAATGGGATAAAAGTCAACGACTGCACATAGTTCAGTGTGGAACAAAGAACGAAAGTCATATAATCGTGAACGGAACTGTGTCACTCTTGTTCGTAAGACCAGTTAACTCACCCACACTCCCTGGAATCGTTGTGTTGGTGGTAACGACGGAACTGTTGTTGGCGGTTGATTGGTCAAAAGTTGGGGAATCGGTCGTTGTGCTTGGCGAACTCCCGTCGGACTTCCCATCTGTTGTGGAAATTTGGATATATAATCAACCTGAGCGAACAGGTGTGTGGTGTGTCTGATGTTTTGCTTCGACGATGAGCTTCACGTTTATTATTAATTTCTACACTTAAAGAAGAGAATTTTCACCGTCTTACTCAAACCAGGTGTCCGAGATGTCATCCGAATTGGTCTGAATTCAATCGCTATGTTCCATTGTACCGTGTATCTTGTTGGTGATCAGGTCGACCATCATTTGGATTATAGTGAAATAATGTTCATAGCTAAGCTGTTATCTTGTTAATTACTATCATGATCAGGGTATGTTTGCCCGAAACTAGCCTTTACCTTTTGTTCATCTCTGCGACCCAATGTTAATGTTGTTTACCGAACTCTCGCGGAGTAGTTGGCGTCAGTCTCCACGATGGAATGTATAATTTGTGCTTAGACGCTTGATAAATATTGGGGCCGGAAGGTGATGTCACATAACAGAGAAATTTTTCATCGATTGCAGCTCATAAGATATAAAAATCAAACTAGTGATGAAGTGCGTTGACATTATCTTAGGTAGCATCGTGATAAGTTTCCCGATATAAGCAATTAACTCACCTCCCCCACCTTGAGTCGATGTACTGTCTTTTGCCTTGAAATCTTCTTCTGTACGCTCTTGGGCAGGAGTAGTCTCCGTAGGCAACAAGCTGTCTGATTTTTCATCTGCTTTGGAAATCGACAGTGTATACAATCGATCTGCTTGAACCAACTGGAGTAATCAAACTCACAATAAATGGCTAATGCTTCATTTTAAAATGAGCGGTATCGTCTGACCTGAACTTGCTGGCTGTTCAATACATTGTGTGACTAATTTTCAAGACCATTGCTACAAATAACTTAAATTTCAGCGCTTCCATTATGATGTTAGTTTACAAATGAACTATATGGAAGCCATCGTTCTTCACCTGTTTAATATCTAAGCACAAGTTGTTCAAAATGTTTAGTTGATTCATCAACAATGATGCTGTTTTATAATGATTCCGTTTGCATAACAAGTTTTGTCAAGTGAAGCGGTTGATTTTCAACTAACCGAGAAGATCCACAGGCCACCCAATATAGGTTTCTCTGCTGTTAAAGAAGGGAGAATCCAAGCATGCTTTGATCAGTTGTCTGAACGAAGAGCAGGTGTAGTTAATGCGGTTGGCTGCCAACATGGAATTCTTAATGGTGATGTTGGCCTTCATTCGTGTGTCACCCTCGTAGTCTGGATCCTCGTAAACACCGAATGGCTTTGTGGATATGTTACTGTCATTGACATTGGGCAACAGCAGGAATTCCGCAATCTGTCTTTTGACCTGTCAGAATACAAAAGCCACTCGTTTAGTTGCGGCTTTGAAGTCGTTATGTGAGTGAGTAGATGCATGTGGGAAATATGTTAGAGAATCTCAGCATTGGGCTGTTATATTTGAGGGCAATTTTGTGCATCATACCCTATATCTTTCTATACTATATGTATCTGCTTAGGCTGAACTTCTTTGAGATCTCGGTTAATAGACAATGTTAACAACAGCTGATAATGTACCCGAAGAGCCATTAGGTTCAGCACTGTGTACATTATGTTAGGTGGTAAATGACCTCAACTATTGGAATTAGCAATCTCCATTCCGAGTATTATGTGACCTGGTGGATCTACTGAGACAAGCTTGTAGTATTCAGTTTCGTTATAATAGGCAAACATACTGTCACATCTGTATACTTGCCCATTATTCGCCGGGAATTTGGACTTACGTTGTTCTGTACTTCCCTTGTAACTGTGTCGTTCAAAATGAATCCCGCCCATCTCACCCATCTGCCGGAGTTTTTCACTGACCCGTCCACTCCGATTGCTGTGGGAAATTATACAGAACAGAAAAGTTATCAAAACTCTTAAGCTAATAGTCCATAAATTGTGCCTTTATGATAATCTACATGTAGTTGATGGGAAGAATATTTTAGTTAACATATGCGCGTGGAGCGTAAGAGAATGTATGTGTAGTGGTTATTGATATGCTTGATAGAGTTATGATTTTAAAATAGTTGTTTGCGAAGCAGTAGATTAGCTTACTTGTTGATCCATGGTCTCCTGATGCTTATTACGCGATGAGAAAGAAAGTGATAAAACGAATTATTCCTCATCTGTTCTATTGCAATTTTACATTTTGAAAGAAGCTAACACAATGTACTTAGTGTCCTTAGAGCCAGTTCATTGTAGATAAATGTACCTTCCAAAGCATAACTTTATTACACACGAAAGATGAAGACCTGCAGTTTAAGGGTTCTGATCTCAAACTACCGTGAGACATACACCTGATATTATGAGAAACACAAGTGGCTTACACGGATTTGATGGCTGTCCAGAATTGCCTGTGAGAAGTAGAATGAAGATATTCAGATTTGACGAAATTTGATGACGAAAATTGATGCATGCAGAAAAAAAATCTGCAAATTTGTAATTCCAAACGTTCTGAGGTGTGAGCGAAATGTTGCAGAAGGCGATACGAAAAGTATACAACTCACCGTTTTCCAGGGTTATATCCTGCATGTAAAATCTCTTCTCGAAAGCTCTGGTTCGCCTGACCAAGTTTGCCAGTAGAATATAGTATGTTGAACACAGTGAATCGTGTGTCTGAAGAAACCCTTCCGTAAGCGGAATCGTATACTTCACGACTATCAAATTTCTGTCTGTGCCAACGATTGAACAGTTTGAAATGTTCCTTTGTGAGTAATACCACGGAACCAAATAGGTTAGCTGAAAACAAGTTACATGTAATTCAGACGACATAAGGTGTATGCTTTACTACAGATGTTTGCACATTGTTTCAACATCGTTAACACATGAGGCATAGTATATCTAAAGATCCAAAAATAAGTTGAGTTTGATTTTAGAAAAGCGTGCCCGATGAATATCTACCGAATAGCATATAGAAGATGAACATCTACTTCGGATTAAAAGTACTGGGCTGCTAACTTCTGGTAGTTGCGAAAATACTTCAGTATTCTCACACATTGGTGCATGCAGCTCCCAACGAATCGTAGAAATTGGGAACGAAAATATCAAAGACGATTTACCTGTTTACAAACGTCGGTTTGAGCGTTAGTCCTGTTTTCTTCCGTCAGATTTGCGGGGAATTCTACTAGACGCAAATTGTAAGCCAGGAGGCCCCTGAATGTGCTGGCTGTGGGTATGTTGATGTAGAAGAGAACTGGTTAAGCCACGGAACACTAATTGAAATATACACTTCTGAGATTTCACATAGATATGTCCAAACAAATTTAGATTAGAAATGAAGTTTCCGTTATTTCGCATAGAAAATATAATGTAATCAACCGGGTTTTAATCACTTACTAAGGTTGCGGGGTAGCGTTCCATTTTGAGCTGCAGAACAATACGTGAACATTAGAGAATATACTGACGAATACAGCCAAGAATGCAATAGTAGGAACTCAAGAAATACACCGTTTCTTATCGTTACCACAAAAGTTGTCGTCACCTCTCACGAGTTGGTCACTTCCAACCCTACTTAACTCATAGAATTAAGAACTCAGAATGGGAAACACTGATTACAACTCACCTGATGCGTCACTGAGAAGAGCGAAGAGAATGATGGTAACTGGAACGACCACCATTTTGCACCAAGCCTAAACTATCATAAACTGTAATTGAGCCCACAGTTTAAATAGACTTATGAGCAGGTGGTGAGCCAAAGGGGTGATTTAAAAACATGGTACAACTATCATTGACATTATTCACGTGATTTGAGTGCAACTTAATGATTGTGTAGCAGACTGCTTGACTGACAACAATGCGCTCCAAATAACCCAACCTGGATAGTCTTGTCAATGGAACACGACTGTTTGTTAGTGTTTGGGTTGGCAACGATTACCAGCACGCCGTGACCGTATGCAGGCAATGTGATTTTCTGAATTACTTGTTCGCGTGAGTTATTGCGTAAGCCTCAATGTACAAAAATAGAATTTGCCACTTATACCAGCTTTGTCCTGGCTGATTAGCAAACCGAAAATGTCAGCATTCTTCGTGATTGTTTTTAAGTGGATCGTGATCAGTCTGAACTATATTCCGTTCTAGAGTGTTATTCATACCTTAACTGACGGACTTTACCGATAAGCAAACTGAGCGCAAACGTAACATGAGGAGAGTAGACGAATAACCAACAGTCACTCAGACAAGGTCTGTCAAGTTGAGTTCATTGAGGTCAACTCGCTGTCGGAATCTAAGCTGCATAACTTGGATAGATACTGGTTCGATTAGTAATTGGTCAGGTTAATCAATCGGCAACGGTATCCTGAAACATGAAGAAACAAGCAAGTTTCTTCGAGTTCGATTTGAGATTAAGGGTTCGTATAAAATCTTGGAAATTCTCATTAACGCTTCACGAAATGGTGTTCATACACACATTCTCAACGATCACAGAAACCGCTCGGAAGGTTCAAAGGCAAACACTACACAAATATCTACCCAAAATCCCCAAGTAATTGCATTGACTGATTTTCCGACCGTGTTCCTTTGAAGTATACCGGAAATGTTCATCGTGGCCATCACTGCGCGTGACCTAGGTTGAATACGAAACGTGTCATAAGATTCAAATGGCCTTCATCCGCATCTGTTTTCCATTTCTGACATCATATTTGTAGCGATGTCGAATGTTGGTTTGTGTGTGGAAAGTCGACCTAGAATTCTACCGAATATCATCCCTTGTAGCGTGCAGTGATCAACTCTGAGGAATTTTGCATCTTTATTCATAGCTGAGAAGGTGCCCATTTTTTATTCATTCTTCTCAATAACCCTGGTGTGTGTATCAGAACTCGGAGCCTGATACGATAAGCAATCATTACATATCGTTATGGGTGTCGATTTTGGTGAAAATTCATCCGTGATATTTTCGAAAGCAAATAAAAGCAATTTCTGCTGTATGGCAGAACAACCGGTGTTTATCACATCACCCCAAGCTCATGGTATACGCGGATTGCAACTAATCAATCAAACTGATGCGGAATGGAGAGTGAGGTGTACATGTTCTCTGATAAACTATGTCTTAAGACAGTTGTTCTGAAACGATGCAAACAGTTTGGAATGATCATATGCAATATGAGCCAAACGAACAGCAAGAAGAACATTCCTACCGATATACGGTTTGGTTGAGTCGTTCACACTCCAACTCAGAACAGAAATGATGCACCACTTCTCGCGGACGTAGGACAAACCATTAATGCTGCGGATCCATAAATGTAGACTGATACTTCATCTGGTCAATTAACCCGGTAGACAGCACAAATCGTTTAGGATGAACAACGGAATCGGGACGAAGCATGTACACATTATACTGTTGTACATTCACAGTAAAGGGGTAGTTTGGAGAGACGGCCGCTGACAAATCTGGTTCACACAGTGTTGGGCAATGAATGGAATATTAATTTGTACAGTTTGTTTATCAGTTCCATGATGGCCTCAATTCCGATTTAGCACAGCATATCAGTCACGATTACCTTGAACGTCGACTGTCTGGCGGTGCTATCATATAAACCAGAAGATGTGCTTGAATCTACATGAGAGTGTACTGGAGGAACCAGTCGGCACAACTGATACTCATAAGATACAAGTCAAATTGAACGGCATGGTGCTGCATTCATCAAAATCTCACATTCGTGCCAAACTGGAATGAGCTGAAACGAAAACTGTTTGTGGTATGCAGCATTGTGCTGAGATCGACTTTCACTCTGATGTCATAATCAATCGCTTATCCTCGTCATCTATATACTGATATTTAACCTGAGTTCTCAAGCAGAACATTATCCCACATGTTCATTAAACACTTTCTGGATTTATCGCCTGTCCATGACTGCACTAGTAGGTGATTTTCAACTTTGTTTCTCATCCAAACTGGCTGATGCATTTTATCCTGTTTAGACAGCTGTCTAGAATTCCGGCTGTCATGCTCTGTTATACAGCAACAGTAATTGAAAAATACACAAACATTAATTAGGCAGGTGCATGTACACTTTCGATAAGACGAATTTTGGGCATAGGTCTGGAAGTGATACATTACACAAGTGTGCAGCAAAGCGAGACAGTATTATGGTGTCCACGGTAAACTCTCGTCACTTCTTCAGTGAAATTCACTTTTTAGCATGCACAATGAGGGCTTCAACCGATTTGACTACTATGTATCATGCAACACATCCGCCCGTGTAACAATTTTCCCGTCACGAATCAGTGATAAGGTGTATTGTAAACTCCAGCGTATCATTTGCGTTAATTCCGTTGACTAAGGCTTTCACAAAGCGGACCAGTTCCGGTTTTGGTTAGGAGAAAGAGAATTGTAAAAGCTTGTTGCTTATCCACATCTCCTGACGAAATATACCACGTCTTAACAAATTATCGCTGTCTAGGTACAGGTTTCCGTCAAAAACTATAAATGCAGCATTCGCCTGCAGTGCGACGGTGAACTAGTTGGAATTAAGTGTCTACGGGAACACCTTAAATAAAAGTTTAAAATTCACATCGATCGAGATTAGCGTTAACCTGTAGTTGGTGGCGACACTATGATCACACGTTCGCGCACAATTGCTGTTTTTCCAACTTCCACATGAAAAATGACAGCCGTAATTGGTCCCAGGGGATAACACATTGCTGGGCCATCAACCCACCGCCAAACTTTCTCATTCAATTTGACCTCTACGCCAACATTTGTAACGCACGAAAATGTATCTGGTCACCTTAGTCTGAAGTTCTGCCATAATAATCCATGTGTTTGTAGCGTCCAGTGTCCCCAGTGTCGCACGTTGGGGTTTCATCTGTCCATCTGACGGACGATCGCTCACATGTCATAGCGCAACAAACGTAGCCCCTGTCACGCCAACTTCTCGGGGTCGATACGAACACTTTCAAAACTAGATCACAGTCAACAAAAGTGCATAAACTTTGTTGGTCCAAACCACTTTACTCATTCCTACCACACCAGCATCTTTTTCTGTGCTTGTGGGCTGAATATCCCCGCGTGTGTACAATGATTTCAAGGTTGAGAGTTTATCGGAATAACCGGTGTATGGAGGGTTAATTCAGTTCTATGATAATTACAGCCGTTTTGCAGCTGCCGAATGGAAATTAACTCGAGCTACGCTAGCTGATTCAACAAATGTTCGAATTTGACATCGGTTGTTCGTTGGTCGTCAAAACTGTGCGGAGAATCTTGGCCTATGCTGCTACCTTGACGATATGGTCGGGCTTGTTCACTGTTTTGATCCGGCGGGCTGTGCTGACTGGGAATCAGGTCCTTCCAGGTGCAACCTCGTCAGACAGGCCAAACGGGAGCAGTCAAATGAAAACGGTTACACTCATAGCATTGTATGTCGCACTACTGACCGTGTAGGAGCGCTGAGGTAGTGAGGCACGATCTTATGGACATACAGCAGAATTATTCTTATAGTTGCGTCACTGCTGTCTTCCGTATCAGGAAGAAGGGGGTTAGAAAATATACCCTCAAACAAAATGCACTCCGATCGCCCAACGGTTTACCGTGATCGCCGGCATATTACCCAATACGGTTGAAAATCATCCGATATCCCGCAAACGCCCGATGTCGCTTCGAGTACCTTCATTGCGCGCAGCAGTGCTCAGAATCAGACATCAATGTTTTATTCACTGCGCCCTCGGGCTGGACAAGCACCTCACTGCCAAGTGAGTCGGACTCTCTGGTCATTGGGTAGGGTCCGTCAAGAAAACCCTGTATCCCGTTGTCTCGCATGTCAGACTTTTGAGTCAGAAAGTTGGGGTGGGTTCCTTCGAGTCAACCCGATTCCGCGGCATAAACGACCGGGAAGTATCAGAAGTTATCGTTCTCTTGATGCATCACTAACCGAGCACAACTTTCTCCTGCTGTTTCACCCCCTATTTCTCCTGCATTCCATATGCCATCGGGCGTTAATTGTTTTCTGAGGCCAAGGCAACTGGTAAACATTAGCACCTTCAGTGTCAACACTCTCCGATATCATCATCGTCATCATAACAGTCATGGGCCTGACCAAAAGGTATTGTGGCTCGGGCCGCCGCTCACCACAACAGTGACGTGGAATATTCTAAAAGAAAAGGTTACTAAAAAAAGGACTAAGCGGAAAAACAGGAAATGATACCCTCTCCGATAAGTCGATCAGCAAGCTGCTGTGGTTAGTGCACTCTGAAGTCTAGAACTTGCTGTGTGGTGTGTGTCGAAGACACGAGTTTACGATTCCAACACGGTTATACATTTGAGCTCACCTCCAGATAACTGTCAATCCAAGCGCTTCTATCTCAGGGTTCCTAGTGACGCCGAAGCTAAATCTCGCGGTCAAGCTGGAGTGGGAATCGCATTGAGTTTCAGAGCCGAGCAATGCTTACTCGATTGGATCCCAATGAACAGTCGCTTGTGCGCTGTCAGACTCAATACATCGGTGAGAATCTGTCGACGCAAGTCAGAAAGACTTGTGTATTCATTGTATCGGCGTAAGCCCCAACGGACTGCTGTTCCTATGCAATCAAGGATACGTTCTATGACGTTCCCGTTGACCTCTGAGACAAACTAAACAATCAGACATCAGCATACTAGCAGCCGAGTTTAATGCTCCGCTTGGTCGTTTTTCTCCGGATGAGAAGCGGCTGGGTGATATGTTTGGTGTCCGGGCACAACGCACTGAGAATGGCGAAATACTGCTGCAGCTGTGCGCATCCCACGGTCCCCATATTGTGAGCACCGCATTTCAACACAGGAAGAAGCACTGTTACTTGGAGACCTCCGTGTGCTTCTCAGCCGTGAACACAGTTGGATTATATGGTAGAAAATTGCAGGTGACGCTACTCTGTTAAGGACTGTCGTACTTTCTGTAACAACCACCTGGGCTCGGACTATGCTGTTGTGCGTGCCCGTTCTGTTTTGTCATTTGCCCAGAGGAAATACGTTCGTTAATGTTAGGCACTTAAATGTGAGTGTAAATAACGTTTACCAGAAAGAGTTGAAGAATACGCTGCTCAGTTCGAGTCAGGTGAGTGATCCTAATGGACACTATGAACAAATTGTCAAATGTATGGAAGCAAGCTGTGAAGAGATATGTTCCGATGGAGCTGTTCCGTTGCGACAGAACTGGATTGCTGTCACGTCGATAAACCTCATGAACAAGCGTCGCCTGATCCCACCTGATTCTGAATATGATGACAATCGTCCAGAACTTAAACGCAAGCCGACCAAAAGCTTGTGCAAAGACCGTGAGCATTGCTTGGTCGAACAATCGAAAGAGATGAAAAAAGCCTACTTATCTGGGAATAGTAAGAGGTACTTTTCCCTGATTCGTGGTTGTACTGGCCATCGCGTCGGTGTAATTGAGACCATATTTGAAAAAGATGGTTCACTCATCATTAGTCAATCGCGTCGAACTGACAGGTGGGCTGAACATTTTGAGGAACAGTTCAGCTGGCCTCAACCAGATGGCGTGGACGACGGGAGACGGATGGTCACTTATTGCATTCCAGACGGTCCTCCGTCGGAGGCGGAAGTGGTCCTGGAGCTTAAGTTATTGAAGCGTGATGAGGCTCCTGGTGTAGACCTTCTCCATACTTTTTCTTTCAAGAATGGTGGGGGAGAGGTTGATATCACGACCGGCAATATTTTTCCATATGATGTAAGAGATTGAAGAGGTGCTTCGTGATCAGTGGTTATCAACAGTAATTTCCGTTTTCAAAAAGAGGGGCCGAATTCTATACGACAACCACAGAAGCATCAGTTTGATATCTGTTACGTTCAAGTTACTCACTGGCCTTATTTTACGTCGGCTCACTAAGCCTACAGAAAGTCAAACACCCGGAGAGCAGACAGGATTATGACTCGGTCGAAAGTGCGTTGATCACATTGTACTTCACGACGGATCTTGGAACATCGGCACTGCTACTGACAGCCGACGATCTTGGTCTTTCTGGACCTGAAGGCTGCCTTCGATTCAGTTGCTCGTACCGTTCTCTGGAGCCGTCTCCTTCGCAACGAAGTACCAGAGAAATACGTGAATCTCTTGAGATCACTGTATGCTTACTCTGCAAGCCTGGTGAGAGTTTATGGACAACTGTCTCGGGCGTTCATCACTTCTAATGGTGTTCGTCAGGGGTGTCCGATGTCCCCCTTCCTGTTCAATTTTGTCATGGACGACATCCTGGAAGGTACACTTCGAGATTACAGTGGGCTTGGGGTTGAATTTCCTCCTGGCGCTAGATTGACCGATCTGGAGTATGCGGACGACGTTGTTTTACTTAACCCCTCTGCCGAAGGCATGCAGACCATGCTGACAAAGGTGAGTGACCAGGCTGGTTTGTATGGAATGCGCTTCCCACTTTCAAATTGGAAAATGTTGCTTCAAGACTGGGGCATTTCCATTCCTACTTTCTTCACTGCAGGTAATCCGCTTGAGACTGTGGACAGTTTCACATACTTGGGTAGCACCATCTCGTCAACCTGTAATATTGCTGATGAGATATCAGCGAGGATTGCGAAGGCACGAGTTGCGTTTGCCAAACTGCGTCATTTGTGGCGTGGAAAAGAGGTTCGGTTGTCGCTGAATGGAAGAATATATAATGCTTGTGTACGTTCTGTTTTGCCCAATGGTTCGAAAGCGTGACCTGTTCGCAAGGAAGATGTCAACAAGCTTACAGGGTTGACCATCGGTGTCTCCGTCAATTGGCCCATATTAAGTGGACTGATCGCGTGAGCAATGTGGCCGTTCGTCGGCGCGTATTCCGGAACGCTCGGGATTTGCAATCAATTGGTCAACTAATCACGGTACACAGCTTGCGTTGGCTGGTTCACGTACTCCGTATGTCATCTGATCGTTTACCGTACGGGGCATTATATTGCGAGACCAACAACAGTTGGGTAGAACCGCGTGGTGGTCAAGCAACAACATGGCCACAAAATATGAAGACCTTGACTGCTCCACTGAGCAAAGTGGGTAGGCGTCGCCTGACTGGATGGGGTCCTCGTGATCATTCAAACCGCTGGTTCGAGAGGCTATCCGAGATTGCGGTGTGTCGCAGTCAATGTCGTATCTGGATCCGTACTATTTCTAGTTCTACCGCTTAGTCCCCTCTTAATTATTTTCAAATTATTAGTAGCGTTTCCTTCTAGAATATTCCACGTCACTGTTGAGATGAGTGGCAGCCCAAGTCATGGCTGCTATGATGACGATGCGCGGAGAATGAAAATCGTGCTTCAACAGTAATATTTCACGCAACGCATCGCTGAGTTTAACATCCAAAATGTCGTGTATGTGACTGCAAGGCTTATTCTGAAACTTCCCATCTTTGCTCACTTACGAGAGTTTCAAGTTTGGAGATGAGGTGTTCACTGTCGCAGACTTGTTACCTAGTAAACACCTTGAATATCACAAACGCATGTATGTAATTATATATACTTCAGTATATATGTATTGACATGAAATGACGGTGGTTGAATGGGATCACTTAGAGGAAAGTTCGACTTTTTCATGTGGCGGCCGTGTTAACTACTAGGCTATTCGCTTCATGCAAGACTGAATCATCATATGTGAACAGTTAGCCATATTCGTTTGTAAGCAATGCTCAGGGCGCTAGATGAACTCGAGAAGTGACCCAGTAACTGTTCTGTCGACTACAATCAATAACCCCTCGACCAGGAGTTCTCTTCAAACTGAAATCACGCAAAATCATTCTGTGCACTAATGATGCGGTCTAACAAGAGCCACACTCGAGTCTGGTGCTTCTTTCCGGAAGGGGCCGATGAGGAGTCTATAGGAATGCGACGGTCACGATCAATTGCGAGTGATGTTCAATTTGTATGAGGAGAAATAAATCAACTACTACTCATCAGTGTTCAATCTAAAGCGAAGTCCCAGTCAAGGGGTCATCGACTGGAATTTATTCTAATTATTCTCGCGTAGATGTAAGATCAATTTACACCCATCTCTCTTGAACAGGCCAACAAACGGTGTCGGCGATTAACACAAAGATAAACGAAGAATTCGCACAAATAACGTCTGTCTCCTGTGATTCATTGTCAACAACTGAAGCAATGAAGATAGAAAACTGCAAATTAGTCGGATGAAAATTTGCCCCTGAACGTGTTAGATGACAAGAAAGAGAAGCAAGCGTAAGTGCCGACAAATTTGAGCCTATCCACCGAGACGATATTACATATCATTATTGATAGATTTCTGTTGGAAAGGACGCAAAACTCCACGGAAGGATGATCCAAGTCTTCACAAGATCAAGATTAACTGGTACATACAAACCAGTGCCTGTCTAGGCGAACAGTCACAGTGGCATTAAGTGAAACGGAGTTAGTGTTTTCACAATGCAGGACGAAAACAAGATTATGAGAGACTAATTCCACTAGACAGTATATAAAGTATCGACTTAACAGTGAGATGACAAAAATCGGTTCGATGATTTTAAATCTCGTTAGTCTGATCAATTTTGTTACGACGGTCATCCATCATCAAGTATCACAGTTTTATCGTCCCGACCCTCGACCATGTCGGACATGATGAATGTGATTGGCATTGGTACTCGTAGCTTCTCATACATGACATAACAGAAGTGGTGTGCCTCCTTCCCCAGGTCCCCAGTCACGCCGCACCGCTGAGTACAATCTATATTGTATGCCCTCCAGCGTGACTGAAGCGTAGGAATGAGACTTTCTAGCAGATTGCAGTTATCGCACAGAGAACAGCGTGGTCACCCTGGCCTTCTAGTAAACTTATTTCCGAAGCAATCCGGAATATGAGTGGACTGCACACAATGGGAACGTAAATGCCATCGATTGGAGTGCGAGTCACAAGCCACTTCCTAAATGCCATAACCGTTCAATGTATGATCCAGACTCGGTCTCTAGTTAACGGGCAATTTATCTTCGGAACCCGTCTTGCCTGGTAAATTCATCAATGCGGCTTCGGAAACGTTCGAATGATTTTACTCATGGCCTTACAAATCCACTGTCAGTCGCTAGTGTATACTATAGTTGTTCAGGTGAATATGATACCTAAACAGATGATTATGCGAGAAACGCTGAATGAGCGAATTGTGTCCGAGTCGAGTTAAAGATATGTCTGAGCGAAAGTTATTAAATGTAGCCGACGCGTTTCCAAGAGACGCCAGAAAGATTATAGCATCAACATACGAAAACCCACTGGTCACAATGTCCTGTAAATGACAGGCTGGCACCGGTCTCGAGGAGGCCAGCACACCATTCAGCACCATAATAAATAGCAATAGGTATTACTTGTCACTTGCCAAAACGTTGTGCTGAGACCAAACTATATTCAGTATGGTTGCTGCATTTCAACAGGAACCAACAATATAATGTATTGGAGGCTGCTGAGTACCGAAATTTGCGCCCAGATAAAAACGCAGATCAGAGTGAAGCGGATTACGGGCGTGCTTTATAACGTTCTGCCAATATGTTGTGGAAGCAACGAACTATTGTGGAACATCCGACGGTAATTGTGCGATCACTGGAAGAAGACGGATTGAACAGTTCCAAGAACAATCCTGATACGACAGTACTCGAAGCTGATCGGACAACTTTCTGTCAGTGGAAGATTTTTCAACGTAGGTCATAGCATCTGCATTCATGTGTTTCACGTGGTTCAGGCAGTGAAATTTTCAACCATGGAACATAGTGTTCCATGCAGATTTGAACAGAATGGTCACTCATCAGTAGGCGACAAAGCCGATAATACCCCGGTATACAGCTTGCTTGTGTTTTTCTAGAAGCAACAATTTGCTTAGTGAACTTCCTTCTAGTATCCAACACAAACTGTCAGGACCGCAATTTTCTTTTCTTTGTGGTGTAGCACATTTCGTTTTCGTTTTCCTTCCAGTAAGTGTTTGTTGCCTCAACAGCACTCCACCAAGTGACCAGTGACCAGGTGTTCAGAGACGGCTGATAAGTGTGTGTATTAAATAGTGGATCGCTAGGTATCGTGTTGTGTATATCTGCACGGAGACCACGAGAAACCGGCAAAAGTGTTGTGTGTGGAGGCTGTTCCGTTTGGGTCAAATTGTTACCAGAGCTCAGATGATGCGGATAAACATCTCTCAGTTTTCAACTACTTAGGACTTGACGCTCAGCTCATATACAGGCGTCTGTACAAATTGAGGCGAGAAAACCTGGGGGACTTAGAATGCAATCAGTTGATGGTGTTCAGCCAGGATGGAATGTAATGATGTCACTTCGTCGACTGATCTTAACAGAGATGAGGTCTTCCGCTTGGACCGGTTGCATCCTGCGAACCTCATGTGTCTGCTTTAGAAACGGTTGAACTTGAAACGCAGCGCATGTCTTCCTTGATAGTTGAAACGACTTATGGTCTGAATGTTTGCTCACGGTCGGTACCATCTCACGATGTGATAGCCAGCCCCCTGTTTCACGCAGCCTTTGCATCGATGTATACGAATATGCCTGAATGAAGCCAACGTCAGAAGAACGTCAGTAGACTGAAGCAGCTGCGTAACTGCATATCGTTAACTCAAAATTGAAAGAAGGTTTCTGTGGTGACATTCACAGGATAGCTGAAATGCGGAAATTATGCAACTTCGGGTGAAGACAACTGACGAGCCAGAGTATCTACAACTGCAGAACAAAATCGGCTACCCCATGGATGATGTAAGCAATGGCAGATTATTCATCACCGACACTTACACGTTTCTCTCGGCCGCATTCAATAGTTAGTCGATAACCGGAGACTATCCTTGGTCGTATTAGGTTCTACAAAATATCTGTCGTTCTAGTCACAGCATTAGCTGGCACACCATTACTTAGGGCACTATAGAGCAAAAACCGTAGTGATGTACTCTCTACGTTCTAACTCCATGAAAATATGGGTTCAAGCGTGTGATACTATACATCCAAAACTACGTCAAAATCTTGAGGTTGTAGCTGTCGTGAGCCTCTTTCATCACACGGGGATTATCTTCATTCCAACTTGTGTGCTTACAATACCGTGAAGACAAAACACAGGCCAGTTCGAGAAAATGATGGAGTCAGTCAATGCCACAGGCGCTGTACGTTGAACAGCCATTCACACTCTTTTGTTCGATGGTGATAACACATTATTTTCCCATCCATATCAATCTAAGTAAGATGTGTACATTCTTCCAGCATTTTCTAAAAAGTGTCTTTATGCATATACATGGAATCCGTATCAAAACATATAGTGTGGATAACTGAGCAAACAGTGCTGTGGCATGCTGTTGACGGATCATTCAATAGAGTGCAGGTGAGGAGCTATGCCGTGGCTATCGTTGACCGAAAAATCTTAACTTCCCGTCATTTCTATTGCTACCTTCGAGGTACCATCATACTTGTCGTATGCCCATTTGCGTCACTGTGGGCTATTTTGTTTTGAGATAATAACTACCCAGTTGTCACCATCAAGCATTGCATCCAATCATTTCAGTACTATTTTGAATTCTCACTATCGACGGCTTCTCATGAATGTCTGTTTATTCTCGTGGCCGCATTGCAGTTTGTATTTAGGGCACTCTCGCGTACTATTAGAAGTGAAAGAATACACGGAATATTTTAAATAAACGCATTGACGAGAACGGCAACATTCTGCACAACGGTCCAGTTCTGTCATTGAACTAAGCATGTAGTAACCAGTGATTTCAGGGAGAAGGTTGGCATCCGAAACATACCATGAATATACAGTTATGCCAGTACTGTCGGTCGCTATCTTTTTCGGTAAGTTGCAGAATGCAATAATGTCTGCCCTGTTACTTTAGTACCTAGATGTACGGGGTAGTAACAGTCCGTGTATTTTGTTGTCAACAGTAACTGGATGCACGAAGCTGTGTTTCGCATCACCTCGGACGAGTCAACTTTGGAGTATCCGTTTTTGATCAACTCGGGCTTACAGTAATGCGAAGCAAAATCAAAATTCTGTGAAAGAATTATCTACCGACAGAAATGCTCCGGTTCACAAATTCCAGCGGACGCTCGGAATAGTATTTTATTTACAGCGTTGTAAGAATTGCTGCGAAAGGTGGCAATTTTCAGAGTTGCAGAGTGGCGGCAACAGCGAATGGGTTCTCCAAATGGATTCAGCCCATATGCTTGTTGGAAATTTATATGGGTATGCAAGATCATTTCGTTATTGCGATCTCGTTTTGGATCGAATACTCAATCTAGTTGTTCTCATCTCATGGAGCACCATAGTCTTATTAAGAAGGTACAAAATTTGACTGCAAAACGGACGGCAAGAACTGCGTTTCCCATCTTATCATGGCGAGATTCCTAATGCGCAGAAACATATAATTGAAGACTTGATTTCACTGCAAGCAATCCTCCATCATCTGCAACAAACCTTCGGGAAAATACGCGCGCGGCAGCAATAACAATTCGGGGTGTAACTTAATAAGGCAACAACAACAAATTTGCCTTATGACCTGCAGAAAACAATCCTCATGCTCTTGATTCACCTGATCTAGAACAACCCAACAGAATCCGATGCAAATTCGTCAGATGTGTTCAAATGTGTGCGCAGACTAGAGGCGAATATTCACGACATCTAACTGGCTATTCACATAGCAGAACCATCGGAATCGCCGAATACCGTCCAGAAAATGTATTACTATGTCTGATTTGAACTTGGACAGAAATCCTGGTAGTTATGTTCACTCACAAGATTCCGTACGAACCTATGAAATCTAAGACATCCACGCATTTGCCAAACTATATCTGCAATGATCAAAGTCAAAGCAACAAACGGGTGATGTCCCCGGATGAGTGCATATCTCATTCCGTGCTGTGTTCTAGATGTTCTCGAAAATGTGACCTCATACTTTCGAGAGATTTCGCTAACACATGCCAGAGAAAGTCAATTGACTGACCAGTGAACTAGTTTCTCTGTAATAACTCTAATCGATATCACGACCTAACTCTAGTAATTCCTTATATAATTGTACCGGCCTGAAGATGAATTATCGAGAACATATGTTCGTCTATATGTCTTTATTCTCATTATTATAATGGGCATATTTGAGACGAATTGTTAGAGTGCATCATCATTGTCACTACCACGTTAGCGACAACCATATAAACAGTTGTTACTGAACACACAACACGGGCCTGAACATTCCGATTGAAACTGCTTCAGCTTAGCCCAGTGTTCGCTTGTGTGACGTTGAGTAGATGACGCAAAATTCGTTGTGGCATCACATTGGTGTTGCGTCATTAGAAATAGAATTACACAGCAAATTTAGATAGGAAATTTTTAATCAATACGACGAAATCAACTATCACAAATGCGTCAATGGGTATCGGTTACAGAAGCAACCTGGTGATGGAGACCAATTTTGTCATGCCGTTGCAAATAAGAATCACGCTTCTGTGTGCAAAATACTTGCACATCAGTAACGACTGCTTCCAGGGTCTGACGCACGTTAGCGCTTGTTTATATCGTTGTGTACCGTTATGTATATGGCTATTGATTTTTTTCCTTTCCGCTTCACATCTGTGGGTTTGATAGTTGAATGGATGCAGAAGAAATTGTTCAACTCTATATGTGAGTGTGGTACAATTCTGGCGGGCAACCAAATGATTTCCACAAATGGACCTGGTACAGTTACGAGTTACGTTGGCTTTTGACGTGTTTTACTCAGTTCCATGACGTCGGATTGACTGTTGTAGCCAGTTTAAGCTACCTGACAACTGAAGCATTTGGCGGAGTTTGATGTGGGAATGGTTGTTGAACCACAAGTCAGTGGTTTTGAGGTTGGCGTTTGCACTGCGACCATGTCGATACGGGGTTACGGTAGTACTCAGGTTTGGCCGCGCTAACAGACCGGTTATCGCTCGCCTAGAGGATTATGAAATCGTCTATTCCTCTTACCCAGCAGTGCAGGTTATTCGTTATGGTTTACAACAATGTACAGTCCGTCCTGTGGAAATCGTCGTTGAAAAGATACCACAGAGAACAACCAGCAGATCAAGAAAAGCAAAACAAGGCAGTGGAATAAATGGTACAAGGTTTTCGTCTCGATGAAAATGAATCAGACGTAGGCAGTAATGGCAATCAAAACATTTGTTGGCACGACAGTTCTAAAGAACCCGCTACTTGCAATAAAACACCGAATTGATGTGCAAGCTTTATGACCTGGGAATATTTGATTCTCACGGAAATTCAAAATGATTGATTTGTGAAGGAAACGAAATTGTCAGCCGCACTTCAAGTCACACCAGCTAGCTTATCATGACGGAATTCCTAATGCGCTACCGACATATAATTAGAGATCCATCCTCTATCATCTGCAACAAGCCGTGGGAGAAATAAGAGGATGGCAACAATAACAATCCCGCATGTAACATTTCAAAGCTGAAACATCAAATGTGACTCATGACCTACAGAAAACAACCCATATGCTCTTGATTCGCCTTATCCGAAACAACCCAACAGAATCTGTTGCAAATTCACCAGATGTAGTGAAACGTGTGCATGGTTGGAGTATGCAAGGAGTCGAACTTTGTTTACACACACGCAAAATTTAAACGAGCACCCATATTCTACATGCCATTTTAGTGCTGACCCGTTACATCGTGTTCGATCCGAATTGCGCGTTGAAGATATCCTTGTTTGTTTACGTCTACTCAAATGATAGTACACGTGAAACTTATGTTGATATATTTTTAACAAATATTCCAGTTTTTTAATCAATTTCTCTTTCACAAAACCTGTTTCCCATGTTGGACGTTAGCAGCCACTACTCTCTCATTATTAACAATTCTTCCTTATCAAAAGTCAAAACGAGGCGAACAAGTTCGTTTTCGGTGTATCATCTTCAGGCCAAATACAACACAATAAATATGAATTTGTTTGTCAAATCAGGATTTTGTGAAATTTAATACAGTGTCATTTTGGGATTACAGACATGGTTACTGTGGTGCCGTGTCAAGTGTTCCAACGACGGCAGGCCATGGTAACCTCGGTGCTTGAACAAAAGACTTCTGCGCATACAGATTAGGGTTTCGCATTCACGTTGCAAATGTTTCATCATTAAACGAGGTGAAATTAGAAATGTGTAAGCGTTCCAGCGTATTGGTTTAAGATTTTCATGCCCAAACCATTATGCTGATACACTTACGCGCTGGTAATTTGACCGTGTTTATTGAGGAAGTGTTAATCATTACAAATATGAATGTGACAAAACTCACTTGTGATTTGTCCTACCGATATTGAGCGCAACAACAAAGTATGCACGAGAATATTTGATGCCGAATTGTCACTGTCTAGTGCAAACAACGCAGTCAAGATATGCAGAAATCGGACTAAGTATGAGGCAATTGTATGAGGAACTGTGTGTTAGAGGCACATTGTTTGTTGGCGATTGTAAAAACAAAAATCGGCGTCAATTGACAAAATGTTCATGGGAAGACGCAGATCACAAATGTGAAATAGTCAATTCAAATGGCTAAGCAGTGAACAGCAGTGTGCATAACTTGCGATCAGGTGGACAATACAAAGTTTAAAAAATCAGCATTATGGGATTCAGAAACTAACACAAGGACGTGTAGACGGCTAATTTCAAGATGAGTATGGTGCACGTTTTACTACGGATTTGCAATTGTCGTTTCTTGGATCCACGTTAACCTGTCCAACACAGTGAAACAAAGAAAAAGTGTAATTAAAACTTTTACTTACCTTAACCCCGAAGTGATATTTAAACACGTGCAGTGATATCGCTGGGTGAAATCCAGCCGACTTGAGGCACTGCGTAAACTCAGATAGCGGGTTGTTTCCATCTTTGCACAGAAAATGCAAAACTATGGCTTCAGAAAATTTGAGCTAAGTTGACAAGTGCTTTCATTTTGGAGTGACAACTACTAATCAGCATCCTGTCAAGTTAAGTAAAAAAGACCCTTTCGTTCGTCAAATTTATTTTCTAAGTAAAACTCTATATGTAGTAACATGTGTACATAGCGGAAGCCATTGGACTAGCCAGCATGCGAGTGTACTATTTTTCACAAAGCACCCATACTTCATCGACCCATGTTGTTCACTGTAATTTCGTCGTCTCATAAGCCGACATTTTCCTCAGTCAATTTTTTGAAATGCACTATTCAGCAGATTAACATTTGCATCATCAAATCTGTGGCGGAATTTTCGGTATGTTATATCTATCACTAACACTTACTGAGAAGAAACATGGATAGTGTTCAACACTACGCAAAGTATATGCTGCAAGAAAAATCAACGGAAATTTTGTGCGAACCAACAAATTTTGAGAATACCACTTCTCCCACTTCGTTGACTCAATTCCCCAAACTGCACATTTAAGTCCACGACCGCTTTGGTTAAGATATTCACATCGAGGCATATTGGCATGTCGAGGAAACGGGGAGAGCGGATCGATTTAACATGTTTGCTGTTATTACTGGCAAAATTCCAACAGAATATATCCATCCCCGTATCCGCCCTATAACAAGTTTTTCATTCGTTTGACCAGACCGCAGATTGCATTCGAATCCTCATGATAACGCGGCCATCGTTTTCCGTACTACTCCGTTCACATTCTGATAGACATGCCGGTTAACAAACCGTATGACATTGAACCACAATGATATACGAGTACTATCCAGTTTGCCTGATTAATAATTGTGAATACTATGCGAAATGTCGATCTATTTCATGAAGTTTTGATCTGATTTCCTCAGTTTTGTAGAAGCGACTGAACTCATTTAACCAACTAAATAAAAATTTATTTCTCAACTGGCGTCCAGTCAGTTTGAGGGGTAAAACCAGATATCCCACAGCAATTTTCACCACGTATTTGATCATGCTTCTTGTACAGTTTTGATAACGTGATACTCGTGCAACCCAGAACTACCCACTCCTTGTCAGTTTCTAGTTTCGTAAGTTTCAGAGCATGTCACTGGTGACCAACCACATTCTTAGTCGCAGTTATTCCTCCACAAATAAGCAGTACAAAGTTCTCATCTGTTGATTAGTTACCAAAAACAACTGCTCACGGAATTCCATCTCCCAGTTTACATCAAATTATCTTAGAAAATAGAAGTTGAACGGGTTGGTTGAAATCAAAATTAACCGGGCTCCTTTTATTAGACCGTTTTGAGAACCAACACACAATGTCAACAGTATCAAGCTTTGCATCCGCTAACTCCCACACATACACCAAGTTTTCGCTGGTCACTGATGTACCGATATCCCAAAAGTTGCCTTTCAGCGGGTGATCGATCATGCGATTTTGGCAACTGCCATTATCCGTTATCCAACGTTCCATTCCATTGTTTCGTATTGTCTACCAATCTCATATCAAGCTGCCAAATTCCCTGTGTATTACACTCAAGAGCGTCTACAGTATGTTTCATCTTTGCGAGATTCTACTCAAAGCGTATGTTGAACAAGACGTGAATCGTCTGCCAACTGTTCATGTGACTGGACAAGCTCAATTCTGCGTGTTTAGGCCGCTAGGTGTGTATATCTTACGTCAGACATTAGATATAAGGTTTATATCGTTTCTTTCAGCACACAACTGCAACTGGGAACTAATATGAGGATAGCGTTTTGGTTCTCACCAACTACGTGCGAATTGTTTCTTGTAACTAAACGCCTCAGTTCATGAAATACAGTGTATATCTTATGGTGTACAATACAACTGGCAAAAGATTTATTAGAGTATATGGTGAAAATTCAAGGTGCGTCGACGACGGAAAAGCTGCCTACGTTGTAATCAAGGGAAGATGTTAGTTTCGACAAAATTTCAGCGTGTGGCCGAACACGTCCCAAACTGGTTAAAACAGCGCATGACACAACAACCGGAAACCGGTGAATCTGGTACTCGAAGTCCCGCATCATCGATTGCAAGACACCTTATGATAACAGGTCACCAGGTGGTCCCTCTTAACTCTTTCAAAATATTGTTACGTCATCAGAACCCGAAACTACTGGCCTTTAGCGAAGCCATGCTGACTAGAGCCCACCAGCCGGCGCTATGTGCACAAAAGTGGGTGAAGCAACCTATAGGGTTGCTGTGGTGGTGATGACATAATTCGTGGTGTGACTGTATGCGTGTCCATGCCCTGTCTATCTCTAATTGTCTGTCATATATAACTTGCATGTTTTACGTTTGCGACTGATGAGAGTAAACGAAATGTTAACATATCGCAACATATGTCTTCTTTCTGCGCTGATGAAAATTTCTGTTTGTTGTTTGGCGACAAGTTGTTGATTTGTTAAGCCTTGTTTTACTTGCCTGATCGCAAGTTGTCCATTTATTGCACATTGCTATTTTTCAGGGTTTCAAAGTGACAATTTCTCACTCATATTCTCTGTCGTAATATGAACATTTGGTTATGCTAGAATCGACTTACTCTTGTAAATAGAATTTGGAATTGGTCATTCGCTTCGTCAGTCACAGCCTAGATGTCGCTCATCTAGTACGAATCCCTATTCAACATCGAGGTGGTAAAAAATCAACAGTTCATCCGAACTGATGATCGAGCTCCTGGTCTCAAAGTCAATATACAGTGTTTTGGAGCCGCCACCACCGATGTTCTCAGAGTATCAACAGTGATCTGGCGTAAAGTCCAAGTCATTCAGCTACCAACTGTGAAAAAGTCTCCTGAATTTTATCAGCCAATCCACAGATCGTTTTCATCGAGAACGCTAACGGCTACAAATACACAATTTACAAGAGAGTGTAAGATAGTGGCACATACCACGCGCCATTATTTTGAAAATGTAAGCTGTCCCAATTAGGACTGTTTCATTCAGATGCAACCACGATATATATACCACTAAGCAATCAGGGAAATGGCGATCACACTCAGCTTGTGTCCTCTTAGTAGTCTTTAGGAATCCAGGCACTATCTCATTGACATATATCCGGACTGGTTTCACTGTTGCAGAGCCGTTGTCTTTTGGTTGGTTAGAGGGATAGAAAATCTACCCTCAAGTGCCTGCCGGAGAAAGGTTGATGGGGATCATAGACTAAAAACAAATTTGCGAACAGCCTGCTTCCCCGAGCAAATCAACATGATAGAGACGGCATTTTTGTTTGAGAATGTCCGGGTGCTATTCTCTTTGCTTGGTAGTTTCACTGAACGTTAGTAAGTTTTTAGTGGTGCTGTGTGAACGGAATGGCTAGCGAAGATGTCACATGTCAACTGATCACTCCAGGGGATCAGTTCAGCTGGTTGGAACTGACTCACACGGATTTGTTCAATGGAGATAATTTTCTCATCACGTTCCGAGAAGCATTCTTCGGAAATCGAAGTGGTTCTTACGATTAAGTCATTAGAGGTTAGGTGAGCTGTAGGTCGGGTCCCATGTCCTCCAGCCCATTTCAAAGATGACGGCGTGAGATTGCTAACAGAAATGACCACAGCTCTGTCTCCAATGTAGAAAACTAGAAAGATGCCTCCTCTTTGAAACTATTCGTCAGTCATTCCAATTTTCAGTAAACAAGCAAGCACATCAAGGAACATGGACACTGGTTATACCACTGTCTATATTGCATCCGAGATTGTCAACATCCGAATAACTAGGCGGATTGTGAAACACCGAGAACACCAAAGAAATAATAAGCAAGATGCCGATAACATCAAGGGCGCACAGATCACGGTTTTACCCTGCGATGGACATCTAATCATCAACAATCCCCTTCATAGCCAACGTTCCTGGTGATTTGGATCTGTTGGCCATTTTCTCCCTGGGTGAAGGACATGTTCCCGGAGGTCGTTTTCTTCGTTGCAGAGATGAGTTCCGATGACGTGCCAGTTTACTGAAATCGTTATGTGCCCACTCGGATTGCAGAACATAAATTCAAGACGACTATGGAAAGCCGTTCCCGATCTCTTCCCTCATATTCAACTCCGTAATAGACAACATCCAGAAAGCAATACTCGGAGGTCCCGAAGACTTTGTGATTGGACATCTGCTACATAATAAGCTGTCTGAACTTGAATATGCAGAATATGTTGAATAGATCAAACGTTATGGATAGCTTCAATGGCATAGAAGTTCCAACTTCAGTCCACGAATGAGTATTTTCAATATGGCATTTACACTTTATTTGCTATTGCATACAAGCTGCTCCAAAATGTCGACCCCTTCGTCTACTTGAGTATCATCAGCTCACCACGTTGTAATATCATTGATGAGATATCCACGATGCTGAGGTGCAGTCATAAACGTAGTTTAATGTGGCGTTGCAAAGCCGCCCATTTTTGAGTATACACGAGTTGAAATGTCAGTGTATGTTCATTCACATCGTGTTGGTAAACACCGAGTCCATTCGTGTAGAAGACAAAACTCTACTACCAGTGTTGGATCACTGCTGTCTCCTCCCCTTTGTAAGTTACAAGTGAGTTGACTGATTCAGCAACATGGCAGTCAGTTAGCACGTGTATGAGTGATGTGCAATTTCGCGTCCGACAACCCATCTCCGTGGATTGTATCATAAGTTCTGTATGACATCTACATGCGTCAGCCATACATCCCATTTTTCACCGTGTTTACTGGTGGTTGGAAAGAGCCACAATGAAGCTAAATTGTGAAGCAGTCATGGACCATAGAAGCCTTGACCGCTTCGTTCAGCAAAGTCGTGAAATACCGTCTGCCTGATGTGAGACTTACCGACTAATTGACACGATCGGTTAGATACAATTATTGACACAACTGTATGTTGCAGACAACAGCAAACGCGTATCCACAAAACACACTTTCTTCCACTCGTTTTTCTCATTTACTTCTTTTCTTGTTCTTTGTACACTTCAACCTGTTTATTGCTTTAAAATTTCGTGGACTGATTTCTAGAAAAGCGGCAGCCCAATCTTTTGTATCCATGTGTATGAATGGAATATGAAAATCACTACAAACGTTCCTCGTAACAAATTTGAAGTGAAAAGTCAGAAACAGCTTTCTGCACAATGTATCTCTCGAGCACATTTCGCTGCATTTCATCAGGTACATACTGCAGTCTGTGGCTTTATATAGTAAAGTTCAATGTGTAACGACTATAACAAATGATATTTTTGTTAGTCGCATTCACATGTTCATTTGTGATTTTCTTGGTTTTTTACCGAATTTTGTTTTAGTCAAACTTTTCCTTTTGTAATATCCCTCCCGGGTCCACAACACAACTCCCTCCGTGCCCCGTAAGCTTGACGTGCTTCTCTGTGCGCCGTATTTTCCAGGTTCGATACAAAATATACGAGGGTCATCGCGTTGAGTCCTTGTTTTTCATTGTTGATCGGTTTTCAATAGTGACCACAGACTGGGTATTAATCTTTTGGACCAGTTCCAATAATTGGTGAGCCCGTAATTTTCGAACATTTCGCCACAGTCGTCGTTTGCGTCTTGGTGAGTTCGTTACTTTGAATATTGACACATCTGTTTTTCTTGACGTTCGCGTAAACAGTTGTTTTGTTCTGTTCGTGTATACGTTCTAGATGTAATCATTTATATATTTTCACAATACGGTCTGATTAGTCGCCCTTGACAGCTCATAACTGTATAACCACCAACCAATATCTGAAATATTACCTAATGACGTCGACAGCTCCTCATTCGGTATTAATGCCCTAGTGGCCCATCCGTTTTTGGAAATGGACCCTCTTCTTCGTTTGTTTACTTAAAATTGAGATTTTTAAACAATGGAATTTTGTCTGATCAAACAAGATTCGGTAAGTTTTTAGCCAGAATTCCCAGTGAATTCACCACAAAACTTCGCGATGTCATGGTAAACCAACCGGTGGAACATAAGTACGATACCCTAAAAGCGGCAGTTATTGATCGAGTGACACCCTCCGAAAAGACCCGAGAGCAACTACTTTTTAACGACTTGGATTTGAGCGATAAACGCTCTCCGACATTGCTAGCAGAGATGCAGACACTCATCGGCAACTCTCACATAGACGACTCCCTCGTCAGGGAATTCTGGCTTCACAAACTGCCAGAAGCAACGCGAGAAATCGTTTCGGTTTCCCGTTCATAAACTCTCGCCGAAACAGCGAATATATCTGGTCAAGTAGTGGAGCGTCTTCAACCGCTACTGAGTTGCTTGAGTGTATAACACCGTAGTCCACATCTTACAATAGGCAGGAGCAGTTCTGACAGTGTGGTTACCGCAAAACGTGACCCAACAGAGATTGAGGTTCTAGCAACAGAAATTACAGCTTTGTGATTGTGTGGTGGACTGTCAGGCAGAAAGTGCGAGCATTCCAACTCTCGCTGGAATACCTCAACACAGGGGAGGTGCGTTCAAAACCCACCGCGAGCGGATGGAGGACGGCGTGGGCCATCGGATGAGCCAGTGTTCGACCGGATCGGACCAACGGGCGAGACGTGGCAGCCGAAA
Source organism: Paragonimus heterotremus (assembly GCA_013368495.1). NCBI lineage: Eukaryota > Metazoa > Platyhelminthes > Trematoda > Plagiorchiida > Troglotrematidae > Paragonimus > Paragonimus heterotremus. The sequence continues at coordinate 27,297 of LUCH01005000.1, forward strand.
TAGGATGGATGACCAAATTGAAGGCGTGATTAATCCAACACTCTCAGGAATATCTCGGCACGGCTGTGGAGTACGGTCAAAGCCCACAGTGGATGGACGGAGGACAGCACGAGCGACCGGACAAGCCATTGCTCAAGGAAATCGGATCAACGGACAAGGAACAGCGGGCGGAAAACCCCCGGATAGCAGGCGTAAATCACACACCTAAATCGGGTGGAAGTGCACACGACGTGTGAGCGGTGTAGTGGCCCAATCAGTCAAATGATAAAAATAAACAAAATATGGTAATATCAAAGAATAGTCGTAACAGTTATGGATAGGCCCAAAGATAGACGTACAAATTAAACAGGAGATATATCGGTAAGATACGAACGACTCACTGATAAGCCAAAGTCCGTTAGGTTGAACAGACCACTACCAGATAGGAGAACAGCGCCAGAGATGAGATTCATTGGACGACCATTAGATTAATTCCGATGGCAGATAAATGAGAAAATTGTGCCACATTAGCCGGTTGATTCGGTTAACTCCCAATTCTCCAAAAATGTGTTTTTTTTACCAGCGGTACTGGACGCAGAAAGAACGCAAGGCTCGCGAACCGAGAAGTGTGAGTGAGTTGTATTTACTGAGTATTGATTAGTTCGATTAAGTTGGTTTAAATGTTAGATGTACATGAGAAGTTGAGGTGAGTGAAACGTGTGAATAATAATCAGAATTATGAAATAGAAAATAGTGTAGATAACGTTACAGCGGAAACCGGAGGTTGTTGTGGACTGGAATTGTGATTCAAAATCGCAAGCGCACGTGTGGCCAACTAACAAGCGAGTTGGACAATAAAGATTGTGCTTTATTGGACGCCTTTTCGCTACAATTGTAAAGGCGCCCACCCTGCTACATTCCCAAGCCGCCTCCGTCGTGAGAAAGGAAAAAACGGTTAACTCTGTCCTATTTAGCGAAACTGTTCAAATTTGTCGAGACTTCTTATATCGCTATGCTCACTTGCGAACCTAACCTGTTTTTTCGGTAACTATTCTCTTTGACGTCTTAGGAATGTGTGGTCATAAGACGCCCTATAAATAATTTGTACTTGTCGCCTTTGCCGCACATGTGTTTACTTTGTACGCCACTTTTGGCATGTCTTCGGCATAAAATTGCGGGACAATTGCGGCATTTTCGGGGCCGAGATTTCCGTGTTAATTAGTGCTGGGGCGGGAATCTGATTTGTATCAAGCGCACCACCATATCGAAAACGAACCACCATATCATTCAGGAGGGTTTACAACAGCGACGTAGGTTGAATACAATTCCTTCAAACCGTTCCTCAAATTGTCGGTCTGATACATCACCCATGTGACACAAATCGCAGTCAAAAACTGACTGTTGTTGGTACCACCAACGTTTTAGTAACCGAGTCAAGCGGCGCACCAAACCCTACACCTACGTATCATCAACAGCCGAACTCTAACGGCGAACAATGCCGTCGGCGCTGACTCTCCTTACCGTCTAATTTTCGTAAGGGATGTACCGGGGCGCAGGTTAGCGTGGTTCCGTCAGCGAAAGACGAGGTGCCAAATCTCTGCAGCCCATAGCTCCGAACTTCCAATGGCACTCCCATAACCACATATGGACAGCGGTCTTCAATTCTCAATTTAGGCCTTCGACAAACATTCCGCTGGGTGTTTACAATTGCCGCGGTACCCTTCGCCATAATCAGCATCGATTTTCTTCGACATTTCGACCTTCTGGTCGATACGAGACGCCGTCTGTTAATTGATTCCAGCACCAAGCTAAGCATTTCCATCAGGCACGCAACAATTGCAGCTATGACATCCATATACGCCCATCCCGCCGCTCCTAGACAATTTGTGGATCTCTTCACTGATTTTTCGCAGCTCGTTCGCACATCGAACGATATTCCAACAGTGACCTCCAATGTCACTCATCATATCCACACTAAAGCAACCCCCGTCTCAGCACGACCTCGCCGGTTGGCTCCCGACAAATTAAAACTCGCCAGGACAGAATTCGAGCACATGTTCGAACTCGGGATAATACGCCCTTCGGAGAGTCCATGAGCCTCACCTCTGCATATGGTTTCTAAAATGTCAGGTGATTGGCGCTCAAGCGGTGATCACCGCGGGCTCAACAAAGCAACCGTCCCTGACAAATACTCAATCCCGCACATGCACAATTTAACCACTTGCTTATATGGAAAAAACATCTTCAGCAAGATAGATTTAGTACAAGCTTATCACCAGATTTCGGTAGCTAAAGAGGATAACCCCAAAACCGCAGTAATAACTCCTGTCGACCTGTTCGAGTTTCTTCGAATGCCATTTGGCTTGAGCAACGCAGCTCAAACTTTCCAACGTTTCATTCGTGAAGTGACGCGCGGCTTGGACTTTGTTTACCCTTATCTAGACGATACTTCAGTTGCTAGCACTTCACAGGAAGAACACCTTACACATCTTCGCACCCTACTGGAACGTTTGACCCAACATCGCGTCACAGTTAATTCCACTAGGTGCGAATTAGGTAAGGCCAATATAGAATTTCTGGGTCAAAAAATCTCAGAAAAATGAATGGCCGCACTCACGGATAAGGTGGAAACCATCCACGAATACCCCGAGCCAAATCCATTCAAGCAACTTCGTCGTTTTAGTAATCTGGTCAACTACTACCGATGCTTCATACCTCGCTGTGTGCATATAATGCAGCTAATGACTGATCTCCGTGGGGGTGAACGCGAATTCCAGTTCACCGAAGCTGCACGCACTGCGTTCATTAAGCTCAAGGATGGGGTTGCCGAATTAACTCTCTTTGCTCATCCTGATCCCAACACACCACTGTCAATAGTAACCGACACTTCCGACACAGCTGTTGGCACTGTTTTACAGTAACTCGTTGATAAACAGTGGCAACCTTCGGCTTTCTTCTCCAAACGCTTACAACCAGCAGAATCCCGCTATAGCACGTTTGGTAGAGAGTTACTGGCAATCTGCTTGGGCATCCGCCACTTCCGGCATTCGGTAGAAGGTAGAACCTTTACGGTTTACACTGATCACAAGCGGTTATTCTATTCTTTAAACGCCTTATCCGACAGGTATTTCCCAAGGGAAATTAGGCACCTGGACTATATCTCTCAGTTTGCTACTGATATACGACACGTCTCAGGTACCGAGAACACTGTCGTGGACGCCCCATCACGCATCCATAACCTCAGCACATCTGCTGACAGTGGCATTGATTTGGCAGCCATGGCTGCCGCGCAAGCCACTGACCTTGAGGTCGAGCATCTTCGTCAGAAGTGCTCTCCCACAGTCCAACCTATACCTCTGACATAGTCAGAGGAAACAGTCCTTTGCAACACTTCCCATAGCACACCTGGCCCAGTAGTTCTTTCATCCTTCCGCCGGACAGTGTTCAATACACTGCAAAATCTATCTCATCCTGGCATAGGCGTTTCAGTTAAACTGGTTACTAGACGTTTCGTATGGTTTAAGGTTAACCACGATGTCTGCAGTTGGAGCCGTTCTCTTCTCCAATGCCAGCGTTCCAAAGTCCACTGTCATACAAAGGGCCCTCAAGGCATCTTTCCTCCGCCAGAAGCACGTTTTCACCACGTGCACGTCAATCTGGTGGGTCCCTTATCACCCTCAAGTGGCTCTATCTATCTGTTAACGTGTGTTGACCGCTTCGCAAGATGACCTGCAGCCATACCGCTACCTAACTGCACCTCAGAAACGGTAGCCAGCGCCTTCCTGGAACGTTGGGTGGCACAATTCAGTTGTCCAGCAGTGGTGACCACAGATCATGGATCTCACTTTGAAGGACATTTAACAGCCCTCTTAAATACGTTAGGATGGAAGCACATTCGCACTATGGCTTATCATCCAGCAGCAAATAGAATGGTTGAACGTCTTCATCGTCAACTGAAAGCCACTCTTAGTGCCCATGCTAATCCTTCTTGGAAAGAGGCACTCCCGCTAGCACTTTTAGGACTGCGGAACACAGTTAACGAAGGCTTAAACGCTACAGCAGCGGAAGTTGTCTTTGGTTGCATACTGAGTTACCAGGCGAACTTGCTCCACCTGCACCTTCAGCACCGCACAACTACGGCAGCTACACAGCTCGTTTGGCGCACCAATTGCGGAAGCCACGCCCGGAGCAGCCTAGAGAACAGTCATCAGCTGTACATGTACACCCTAAACTTTCTTCGTGCACACACGTTTTCCTTTATACTGACGACCTTCGTAGATCACTACAACCCCCATACACCGGTCCTTATCGTGTGTTTGCAACTGACACGAAGACGTTCGCAATTAACTACAATGGCAAACGCGAGGTAGTCTCTGTCGACAGGCTGAAGCCACCATTTATGCAGGAAGCATCAGCCTCACTTCCGTCGACAAGTAACGTTCCTGGGCAGGAAACCCGGTGTCAGCAAAAAGCGTTCCATCCCCGGAACACCCCTCAACTCAAGCAACCCTAACCCCTGATCCCTCTACCTCTAGACATAATCGGCGTGGAAGGGGGCTTCGCAAACCAGTATGTTTTGCAGAGTATGTTGACATTTCTTATTTCCGGAAGTGATGTTTTTTACCATAACATACACACGTACAAAAAACTTGTTGACTTTCATGCCTGCGCAGTTATCTCATGCGTTACCAGGTCCGCAGTTGGTTTAAAGCCAGGCTGGTCGACCTTGAGCAACAATACAGAGTTACGCCCTCCAAACAGGACACAATCCTGACTCCGGAACATACTGATGCCCTTTCTGAACTACGAACCATTGAAAACCTGATAATCCTACAACGAGACAAGGCTGACTACATATTACGGATGCAGCCACTATCAAATGACACAAACAAATTCCGTCAGGATGATTCAGCAGACAATGCTGCTGAAATTGAACGACGCATTAACAAAGAAGTGCAAGCATTGCTGGAAAGACACTTTATTGATCAATCAACAGCAAAGTCAATTACACCTAGAGTATCACATACTCCCCAAATGTATGACATGCCCAAACTTCACAAGATTGGCGTACCACTGAGGTCAATAACATCCATGTCCAGTTCATCACAACACAAGTTGGCCCAGTGGCTAGCCCAACTTCTTCAGCCTGTAAGACAATCGATGGTTCAGAAAACTGTGAGAGATAACTTTGAACTAATCGATTTACTTGATGGTTTGGACTACAACAACAAACATATGGCCAGTTTGGACATCGCCCCTTTGTTTACAAATGTCCCTCTGATACAGACGGTGAGTATAATTTGTCAGTATGTTGACCCACATCAGTTGAACATGAGATTGTCTACATCTGAGCTAAAACGCCTTCTACTATGCACAGCAAAAGTAAATTTCTACTTCCAGGGAACTGGCTATACACAAATCGATGGTGTTGTTATGGGCAGTCCACTCGGTCCGCTACTTGCCGATATTTCCATTGCCCATCTGGAGCAGAACGCAGACGCTGTTATCAGTCAGGCTCACTTCTATCGGCGATACGTTGATGATGTGCTGATAGTTACCGATACCAAGGAGTTGGCAACGAGTATGCTCGATTCAATGAACAAGCTGAATTCCAAAATAAGCTTCACCATTGAGCACGAACAGAATGAAACCTTGGCTTTTTTGGATATTCCCATGAAGCGCCTGAACACCGGCTGCTTATTGCGGTCTATTTATCGGAAACACACTTGGACTTGACAATACCTGAACTTTCACAGTTTTGTGACGGTCCAGTACAGGCGGGGTCTGGTGAGGACCTTGTTCTATCGCACAAGATTAATTTGCCGAAGAGAAACATTGGCCAAAGAGATGTCATTGTTGAGAACCACGCTAAAAGAAAATGGCTATCTATCAGCATTTGTTGAGAAGTTCAGCAAACAAAAGCTGGCCGCCGCGATGTGTTCAACAGTTCCCAAACCAAATGTCTATCTCAGTTTGCCATACAAAGAGGATTACATTGCCACTCTGTTGAAAACCTTGCTTCATAGCGGCTAAGAGACGCACGTTCTATGCAGCCCAGCTGGTCATGTTGTTCACCACCACCCGAATCCCAACACTTCATTTGAAAATCGCTACCGCTCAACGTCAAATCGCAAATCATCTACGAATTCTCATGTGAGTGCCGGGCCACTCACATAGGTAGAACGGAGCGGCAGTTACGTCATCGGGTCAACAAACACGTTCCAGTTTGGGTTCGCCAAACGGTCATGGATACCACAATGCTGGGCTCAATTCAGAATGTAACAAGTCACAGGGAACCAGCATCACCAATCGCCCGACACCCGTTGACTTGCCGATCCCAAATGAATCTGGGGAAGGCGTTTCGAATACGTTGCGCAACAACAAATCAAAGGCTTCTCCGGCTCGCGGAGGCGGTAGCAATTAGCAAATGGAAGCCACCCATCGGTGTACGAAAAGACTTGTTCGTCAGTACCAAATTGCCCCGGTAATTGATATATATGGATGTGTGTAGGTGCGCGTGTGTTTGTGTGGTCGTGGACTTTGTTGTTTAGCTTCACAATGCTCATTGGACTTTGCTATATAAACCCACAGACTGCAGTATCTACCTGTTGAGATGCAGCGGAATGTGCTCGAGAGAATCACTATGCAAAAACTGTTTCTAACTTTTCTGTTCATATATGACAACGTTGATAATCATGTGAAAGGAATGGAGTGAATGAAAACGCACAACTCCTCATCTCACTCGGCTATTCCTTTACATTATGGACTGTAAACCTCCAAAATATATCCAGTACATAGTTACTGAGCGATATGCCTGTTAATCGAATAAGAACCACAACAATTGTTAATGGACAACAAGGTTGATTTTTAAGTTAACTCAAATTACAACTCTATGGTAATATTATTCTACATTCTGAGATCTGCAAACTGAAGGCTGAAATGTTGTAACTTAGAAACTGTTTATGAGGAATCTGTATGACTGGTGCTATACGCTGGATATAGAAACCGTTATTCACGCGTAAACTAAAAATGACATGACGTGGAAGACAGGAGTATCACGTGTGGTCTATACATAATCAAACTGGCTGGTCTGTATTGTCCAAAGTAAGACCGCTACAATTAATATACAACCTATATAAGGCATTACCGCGAATAAACTGTGCGGTACCTGGATTAGTAACGGGAATCGTACAAACTATGTGCCAAATAGTTCCAGCAACCCAGTTTCAAAGCCTTGTCCGGAGATCAGAAATCTCATCACTGAATCAATACAGTAGTCTGTTAAAGAATCAATAGTCTGACGATGCAACGCCCATGATCGAATGATATAGGTGTTAATCGTGGGCAATTCAGAACAGCGATCAGCCGATCTGGAAGATGATCTCGAACCAAAATTGTAAACCGTGCTTTGTGAAACGGTCGGCAAAATTAGTGTTCATAAAATACGAGGCAAGTGAACTGAAGCTATGTAGCATTGATGGAAACCTCACATTGGAACCAAGTTGAAATTGTCCGGAGAGAAAACCAGCTGTGTTACTGACCATCATGTTGAGATCATCTGAAAACCTGTTGCTGGGATATACTTGTCATCTTCATACAGTCCGTCAATCGACGTAATAAAATCAAATATTGTCCCTCACGTTCACTAAACACATTCTACCTAAATCGCTGCTCCATTTCACTGTTATGGTAGCAAATTTGTGTCGTATTATTGTGTACGCATTTTCCTCAGAACATCGAGAGAGCAATTTCACAACGCTCCTTTTTGAAGAATGCGGTAAACTAACACTTGTTGTTATAATCTGTTCTATGGGTTTAAGACCAGTTGTTTTTTAGTTGCAGTGTCAACATTTCTGCAAGGCTGGACGTGGACTAGCAGGAGGCAATTTAATAACGTTTTTCGAAAACGAGTTTTGTCTAGTGATTCAATATAGTTATAATTCAAAAGGCTGGCAAGTGGCTGCCTGATATCACCGGGCTAGTCAATTTCTGTTTCAGGAAATGAGTCCTTTGAATATGTCGTGCCAACAAAGTTTTAACTGTCAAGACTGTTTATGTTAGATTCGTCTTCATTAAGAAGAAACAAAATACCACCTCTCCCATTAACTTGCTTTCGTCTGACTGTAGTGCTGGTTGTCGTTTGTGATATTTCTGTAACAACCCGTTCTTATGGGGAGACGAGTGATAGCCAGGCTGTTACAGCAGTCAAACGTGGATAATAGTGTTCACCCGCATAGAGGCTATCTCGCTATAAACACCAACCTACAAATCCCCGATTTGTGGTTAAACAAAAATTGTCTCACTAAACCTCAATAATAGTTTCAGTTCTCTGATAGCTTCAACTGGTTAAAGCCGCCAATCTGACATCAGAGAAATGAGTGAAGCACATGAAAGCAGCGTTTACTCGTAACTGTACTAGGCAGCCTTGTGCCAGTCACCCGACTGCTAGCGAGAAATGCACTTAACCCGTTTGTGGGAGCAGCAATTCTTTTCGCATTGGCGCTACTACCGTTTATATAAATGTGAATCAAGAAGAAAAACTAATAATAATTCTATACACAAATGTTGCGCGTCAGCCTCGAAGGGGAGTATTTTGCACACAGGAGTGTGATTTTCAATTTCAAAGGCAAGCCGGACGTATTTTTCAGTACAAGGTTACTCTGGTAACCAATACCTATAATTGATTTCGTCGTAACGCTTTGCGATTCCTTATCCAATTTTGCTGTGTAATCTTGCAGACTACCGTGGGTGCTGATAAGATGCGAAGTGGTGCTATCGAGATAAATTCTGAACAAACACTTTTCCGAATCACATGTTCAGATTTTCTACAGAAAATTGTCTTGAGTATCTAAGCTTTCAACTGGGGTAGTATCATTGGAGAAGTTGATTATAATCTGTATCAACGAAGGCTCTCGGACGGTATGACGTCGTATTTTTGAGGATATCTTGAATATTGCATGCAATGAGGGCATCACTACCCCCAAATACAACACTGTTTTTTTGCTTCAACACCAAACATCTCGGAGATAGTTTGACAAACATATAATTGTGTTCGGTTCACCACTGCTTTGTAAACTGCAGTGGGTTCGCCGAAGAGAATCGTCTGATTAGGTCTCACTACTATGATAACTCTCAACGTTGCATGTGGGAATTATGTGAAATCCATGAGGCAGATGTCAACACTCTTGCTCTAAAAATGTGTGGCCGATGTTCCAGTCCCAACTGTGGCCAGAGTGTACACAAATAACCGACGTTGACACGTGCAAAACTCGGATCTAATGTTTTATTTCGAAGGTGTATTTAGATGTGCATGCTCCGAACGAATGAGTTGAATGTTCAGCTTCAAATTACTCAAATCTCCGACAATCCGTCAGTAATATGAGTATTGCTAGACACGCTCGAACAAGTCGTAGATCGCAGCCTGATTCTGGCTGACTGATTGCTGGGCCACCATTTGGAGTTTATAAGGCTGTCGATATGTCCTTCAGTGAAAAGTTCAGGCAACTTGATCAATACTGACAGGCAAACTGATTCGACTTTCAGATAGGGTAATTTGGTCGTGCTTAATTTGAGGTCAATAACGCACTGGCCAGCGAGGTCGCCTCATGTAATTGCGACCGGCATTCTAGTCCCTTCGCGTTGAGGATATGAACTACCAACAAGCGCAAACAAGAGGGGAACTCCGGCGAAATGCGTTTCCTCGGAAGGAGCTGTCTGAAAATTTTATGGGATAGGGAGGTTCATGATAAATATGAACGATTCTCAACTAGTATCAATTGAAATCCCTCTGCTGCTATTACGTATCGGTACTCCTAAACGATGCACTTTTCATACTGAAAAATAAGCGCGGTTCCTCTGAGTAGATAAGTGTCTCTCTAATTATAATACACGGTGCATGAAGGCATCCATATGTATCTCATGAACTTCATACAAGTGAAGTCGGTGAAAGATGACCGATAAAAGAAATGCAATCCTTGTTAAAATTACGTCAGCATGGATTTCACATGTACTACTATTTCTGCTGGCATAAGTATACAAGAATACCTTCAACGGACAATTCGGATCGAACATGATATAACAGGTAATCTTTAAAATGGCATGTAGGACATGAACACCTGCTTAAATTTTGCACGTATGTAAACAAAGTTCGTCTCCTTTCCTGCTCCAGCCAGTCATATATTCCACTACATCTGTTCAACAGGCAAATGTGACCCTATCCTCCGCTGGATATATAAGCTTGTCTTTCTTGTATGGTGACGGGCGGGACTCTTGTCGAGAACACATCTGTTATTGCCATCTATCTACAACTCTGATAAACGACACCTTTCATAGCAATTCTTACAACGCTGAAGATAAAATATTATTCTGAGCGTCTGCTTGAATTTGTGAACCAGAGCATTTCTGTCGGTAGATAATTCTTCACGGACGTTTGATTTTGTCTCGTGTCACTGTAAGTCCGAGTTAATCAAAAACGGATACTCGAAATTTGACTCATCTTAGGTGATGCTTAACACAAATTCCTGTATCCGTCTAATGGTGAAAACAAACTACACCGTACATCTGAGTACTACAGTAACACCATCGTATATCACCTCATCAGTCAGTTGTTTCAACAGTTGGAACAACAGGAGTCAAAGTGTGCTTTTGTTCAAGGATTAGGTTGGAAATATTAATACTAATTTTGCACTATTGAAACTAGCTGTCGTACCATGTGTAGGATTGAGTGTTAACTGTTTATTCTCAGGGTAGAAATCCAATATGACAGACCTCCTTGCATGTCGCAACTTATCGAACAAGATAGCGACCGACGATACTAGCATCACTGTATATATATGCTCTCGTTCAGATGTCAACCTTCTCCTTGAAACCACTGGTGACTACATGCTTCGTTCAATGACAGAACTGGACCGTTGTAGAGAATGTTGCCCTTCTCGTTAATGCATTCATTCAAACTATTCCGCGTATTCCTCCTACTGTCATTTCCAACAGGACGAGAGACTGCTCTTAACGCAAGAGCGGTGCAGCCACAATTTCTGTGAAGTGACATCCTACGAGTCGGAGGAAGTTCAAACTGGTCTCCACTGCCATATGATGCGTAAAACCACTTTTTACAAATCAAGCACTTTGCTATCCGTTTACTCATGCTGGATTTTTATAAAAGAATAGGCATTTTGTAGTATCTCATGTACTATCAGAAATTCATCAACGGTACTGAGTTTTGCAGGGAACCTTGATAGTCCAGAGACTCTTAGAAAATTGCGCAAAGTGTAGGATTTGGAATGTTAAACTGAGCGGTCTCCACGGAACACCTATCATTGTGGATCGTTTACTGGCCTTCCAGCTAGCAGTTTATTCCGTGGGTATTGATTACTAAAGCCCTTTGTTCGTCAGACACAAGCAAACAATAGAAAAACGATTTAGATCCATTTTCACATGTCCTCTGTAAGAGCAGTGCGTATCGAGGTAACACTAGCAATGGACACAGACACCTTCGCGTGTTCATTTCAATGGTTTGTTGCCAGATGCGGGGTTTCTTCAAAAATCTGCGGTGACAATGGAGTGAACTTTTCAAGGAGCCGAAAGGGAGTTGAATGACATTATTAACTCATGTAATCAAGACAGAATAAACTGCTATTTCACGGAAAGAAACTGCGAATGGATATTTAGTCCACCTTATGCTAGTCGTCGTGATGGTGCATGGGAATGCCTGATACAGATATTCCCGTTAGTCACGGGCGATCGAATAATATATGATGATAGTTCTGCAAACCACGTTGACGGAAATAGGGAGTTTGAAGAAAACAGTCAGAAAACGAAAACTGGTAGATGCAAGCATTTCGTATTGACTCA
>LUCH01005001.1:0-11951 GCA_013368495.1 Paragonimus heterotremus
AGCCATGCAGTCGGCCAATCAGATTGCTCTGACCCTCAAGCGATCGATAACACATGCGGGCATCGACTGCCTGGGCCGTTTGGACTGAGAGTTCTCCGTAACGTTACTTGAAACGGTTGCTTTAATAAAGCTTGCTTACTACTGGTATTTTCCGACGTTCTTGAATACAAGTAGCAATGGCCGACCCAACATGGGCGAATTGAACGGTCGTTTTGCATTTTTTTCTCCGGGGACGCTTGAAAGGAAATGCCCACGCAAGATCCGAAACATCTGCAAGTATTAGGAGGGAATCTGCAAACTAAATGGTTACTTGTCTCTGGAATGAAAATTGTTAAAACACCGCGCCTAAGTTTGAGGCAAATGAATAATTATTAATATAACTTCAGGCACCCGTTAGCACACTTTCCTTGTCATACACAGTTTTTAACATGACGACGGTGAAGGATGTGCACGACCACCAACGTTAACAGCCATCCTGATCAAGCAGTCGGACATCGATGAGTTATAGAGAAATCTCTAGTATTCCCTTTTATGCACGGAAAGATAATAAAAGTAGTTAGCTCCGGCTAAACCTAAAACGAAAGATAGCAACCAAATAACGCTTACTCGGTGACATTTCAAACCACACTAATAAAAACTGTGCAGTCGTGTATGTTAAACAACGGTCGGAAGGTGCAAATGTAACAACCAGGATGAAGAAGTAATGTATCCAAGTCACTTAGTACTGTTGATCATCGACTGAACTACAGCTGTGCAGGGGTTCGCTAGTAGACGTTTTCGTTAACTTTCCGAGTCATATTTGCATGAAAGTCTCGTCAGATTTTCAAGTCAAATATCTACACAAACAACAGGATCAAGTAATAGGCTCGGTTTCCTGGTTAGACAACTCGCCAGAAGACATAAAGGAAGTAATGAGTTGTAGTCGAACCGTAAATGGAAGTTTTAGTGACCGGCGATCGTGTGGCTTCTCTAAGGATCCCGGCTGCAACCGTGTTTTCCTGCTTGTTTGTTCTGTACGCATGATTCTGTGTACGCCTGTAACAGGAGGCCTGATATGAACTCAGTGCCACTTTCTTCAGTCGTGCAACTAATTGCACGCATCGAATGCTTGCCCCTTTCTTAACGACTCATCTATTATTTCATTCTTCAAGGTCGTTTAACCTGAACCTATTCGAGCGTTGTTTAACGCACTCGAAGGTTCCACACACTTTTCGCTTGGCGCGCTTTTGAGCGCCGTCGAGTGGGCTGTAGCCCATCTCGCGCTTCTCTTCTTTTATCTCTTGGTTGCTGCCGTTGGTCCCAGACTAGGTCAGAACTAACTACTTATCATATTTCCAAATACATGCTGGAAATATACGGTTTGTTTCCAAACTCCACTGCGTTCTCTAGTTCAATGCCTGTTGGGACTACGTTACGATTGCTCTTCAGGAAAGGCGTATTAAATTGTTAGTAGACGAGGGTCTAACGCATACCCACTTGTTCACTACAAAGTTCCCAACTTATGACATGATCTTGCTGTTTAAAGAGTGACATGAGCGCTCAATTAGAAGCGTCAACAGAATTGGAAATGCAGCTTCTAAACTCACGAAAGTCCCGGATTCGCCTTGCAGAGCTCGAACTACGGCTTATTAAAAATGCCAGATAGATCCTGAAAATTTTTCACGTAGACAACTGTAGGCAGAAATACTCTGTGGGAACTTTTATGGGAACATGACATGCGGCCATTACTAACATAACTTCATAGTTTCATTCCAGATAACTATCTCGAGTATAATGTTTTGTCTAGAATCGTGTAACTACTTTTCATGGTGCATCAAACCGGTTGAATTGCAACACTGAAGTTCGGCTTGGATTTGTTAAACAACCACCACACGAAACACATGCAGTACCCCTGGATTAATCATGCGGTGTGCCAGCTGCCGACTGTTAGAACACGCCAAAACTGTTAGAAAACTAAGCTAGTGAGGCTATCTGTAACGCACGCAGGTAACCAGAGTTAGTAGATTGCCGGAGTTCTTAATCTTCTATAAATATACCACGCCAGTATAATCCTGAACATAAAAGATGGGACGAGTGGAGACGAGTAGTCACTGATACAAACGACCAAAGAACTAGTTGGATCAAAACCCACCGCGTCGACAATGTGGTATTAATAGTTCTTTGTGCTGTGACAAGATGGAGAGCTTTCCAAAAGTTGTTTGTCCACAAACAAACGGCGGTTGCATAAATGGTCGGAATCGAAATTCATTCCAAGGTGTGCAAACGAAGGTTTTCGATTGGGTGCACTGCTGGGATAGAATCCTAATGCAATCAGCAGGATTATTTTTAACTCCTAGTAAGTAGGCGAGAAGTTGATTGGCAAAGCCTCTCTGAACACGAAAGCTGTGAGCAAGTATACTGCTCAATATATAAGTTGAACGGCATTCGAGTTGAAATTGGTTTTTAACCGTTCCCCTTCGAAAAGAAGCACTTTGTTCAAGTTCCGTTCTTGTTAGAGCTGATCAGCAGCGTATATCCTCGCCATGATCGGCACTCGAAACCCGACCCATATTCGCATGGAGCAAACGTTTTGACAAACGAGCTACTGACCACACATTAGGCACGACCGAAATGGCATACCCAGACCGTTAATTATATTAGCTTATGAGTAATACTATGCCATTCCTGTCGCCTCGATAAGAGACACAGTGACTGCCAAGTTAGCTTTAAATGCTCAGAACTTACAATCAAGTTAAAATCGCAGAGGATTAAACTTACTGAACGATATTTTGACAGCCGGTATACAGTTGACATAAAATGAACGAGACTCAAAACTGGTAGCAGCCTTCACGTTGGCATAGGCTTTTTGTACCCGATCTCTTTCAAAAAGAGGTACTAAGTTGGAGTGGATATTATAGTTCGACCGGCCTAATGACACAACTCAATGCCAAACTGTCCAAGCCAGATTTCAAATCTCCATGGTAACAAGGAAATGCATTACTGAAGAACGATAATTAGAGTGGAACTCGGGTCCATTGCTTACCTTGATTTTCCAAAGTCCTTCAAGTGTTGCCTTCATCCGTGAATGTTTGAAACTCCTCACTTCTGTTTGGGTCCATAACGGAGCTGTTTGATCGAACTTCATAACCGATAAACGAACAACTAACGAAACTATTGATCTTCACGTAGTATACCTCTTGACTAAAGCATCCATCTAATGCTTCTACAGTTCTTTGACCATAAGTAGGGGTGCATAGTAAGTCACCTCGCTCTTTCGTTGTCAGTCGTTTATCAACTACTTGAAAAAGTATGCCCAAACTCGCTCTGAACAAGCGAATGTGCTTAAACCAACACAGCACTGATCAAGACGACATAACGATATTGACTGAACGTGCACGACAGACAGCTCAGTCAACGCAAAAACCTTGAGCATGCAGTTTTTCGGCTATTCACATCCACGAGCAGAGGTAGACCACAACCTAACTCGGTTGTATACGACGGCGTTGTCAGGAATGATAATTAGGTTACATGACACCGACTTCAAATACTTGTCTGTGTCAGGGGTTAACATCACGTTCGTGGCCGTCAACTCGTTTGATTATTTATTTCTGGTATACCGCCACACTGTACGTCCCTTCGATATATGAATTCTCACAGGCCGCTTGTCCTATCTATAAAAAAAACAGCAGACGCTATAACATCTCACTAGTTCTCTAGCAAAAAATGAGTACATGGGAAGTTACCGGAGCGAGCCTAAACATCGCCTTAGAACACGATGTGGGGGCGCCTGATGATAAATTTTATCTTTGACATAATAAGTAACTACCGGGTCGAAAATTCGAAGTGAGTCGATTTAGCCGACCACAGACAAGATGCCTAAATCTGACATCAAGATGACTGTAGTAACACTAACATTGATTTCCAAAACAACTCTGAGGCGGTGAAACTCGATTGACTTGGACCTGTCCAAACATTTTGGCCTTTGGAACACAAAAGACGTAAATTTCAGCTTAGACCAGCTGTGGATAAATTAATGCCTTTCATGGAATACGCTACGCAGTCACGCTAATTTTGGGGAGATTCGTTTCATGTTATATAAAAAGGATTGTCAATGACAAACTTGAATTAAAAGATGACCACAGAATTTATAAAGGTTTGAGAGTAAGAGTGATCAGTGAAGATCATGCACGATCAGTAGGAACCAAAGAAGATTGTCCGAGAACCAAAAGGTGACCGCGAGTAGCTCAGAGAGACCAGTTAGAGATCAAAAACGTCAATTAGTCATTTTCATTGATCCCCATTAAAGTAAGTCGGAAGGGTCTACTAACTCTTTCAAAAAGTGAGGATGGTTCTTAAATCTAATCTGATTTTAAAATCACAGGGCGATGAGTTCCGATTATTCCTGAACTTGCCTTCAATACGGGTAGGAAGGGGAAGCATCGTTCTGATTCACACGCACTTCATTGCTTTCCCTATCCGATTACAGATCTTCCGAGTTAGTCTGCTTCTGGTAGACATGATTTATTCTAAATATTAGCAGGCCCATAAAATAAAGTTGCAGCGGCTCACTAAATCGTCCGATCATGAAAGTTGAGTCCGGGTACCTGAGCGTACCTGGTGGTGAGTTTATATATTTTTATTTCGATGGCCCCACGGCAAGTGACCGGCTTAACTAATTTAACAGTTCACCAATCGAGAGGCTAGTGGAATTGGCAGAATTGTGGAGATTGTCGAGTTGGACAAATACCTCAGAAAAAGACCAATATTCGGCTAACAGAATGGGAAGAAGGAGTTGACTGTTATGGCCCACCATTTTGAAATTATAAGTAAAAAAAAGTAGCAGAAGCAGAGCGGAGTGGCAGATAGTTCATATTGAAGAGTGGACCAGTAAAACGAAAACACCTGCGGATGACTGTCTTGAACAAACGCTGAATTAAAATAAATTTCAAGTGTACCCCTGGATTGAAATATAGTTTGTTATCGATCGCACGCTCGCCATGGAGAAGTTTGTCGCCCAATCGACTGAACGCGATCGCACAGAAATGAAGCAGAGACGCCCGGAATATGTTAGGTGGTAGGTCGGTCAGTTGCCTATGAATTTATGTGACAAAGTGTAAAATTTGGAGTTCCCGGACTTTCGAAACATCTACAGTACGTCAGTCCTGTGTGAGGACTTCACTCTCTCACAGAGAGCCACAAAGTAATAATTGCCGTATGCCCCTCGGTTAGTAGGATCTCGCATTACGAGTGCCACCGCATGTTAAATACAAAGGGGTGAAGCGTTTTTCGCAGAAACGCCCCTAAAAACTGAAGGAATAACAACCGCGTTTACAGGCAATATTTTTGCTTCACGGCAAACCGATGCATAAACGGGCTGATGAGATTAAGGTGGCAGACGGACAATCATATCTCTTTCCCCCTCAACACTGTCCTTTCGATAATCCACTAATACACCTATGGGGATTAAAGCAGAAACAAACATTTAATGGTTCTAACCGTTGATCCAATGACCGTGACTCTTACCGATCGCTTTAGCCTTTAAAGGGTTACTCATGGCTCCTAATAATAGAGCCACCGGAAAAAGTTCAGCTCTAAAGCAGCCCAGCTATGTTTTGAACGTCTATTTTAATGGATAGCTTAGTTCGTTACTAAAACGTTCGTAACCCCATGAATATCGTTGCTAAACCTGAACATTCTGCCTGCAGACGGTGGTGCACACGTAGAAGAGTAATCCCTGGTTCAAGTAAAGCACATTGGATAGGCTATTGAGAACAACCGTTTGACAAACGGAAATCACCAATTGTTCTGCATTACCAGCTACTGTACTCCAATTCGTCTCCGAGGGTATTTGATATAAGCTGCTTTTACCTGAATGAAGTCTCTGCCAGCACATCCAGGAGATGCCTGTTGACTACAGTTCGCATCCGTTAATCGTTGTCTATGTTAAGAACTCGGTCCAGTTATACAGAGTATCAATTCTCATAAAACGTTTAGCTGGAAAAACAGACGCTCATAAACAAATAAGCACAGGATATTTAAAAAAAGAGCAAGGATGATCAATAGAAGTTCGGAATTTTTGTAGCATCTGTGAAGAGTAGGAACAATCACAGATGCCCTTGCATGTGACACAATATGAAGTCCGATATGACATTGTACAGTGAAACAGTAACCCGATGCGTACGGTTTATTTGTGGCTTCCTGGAATGTTGTACAGCCTCGTTCCAAAAGTCAAAAGACATCCGCCCAAACTTAGCTGGGATTCCACCGAGTTTCAGATGCACAGCACCCACACTTGTTGTACCGCGCTCAGTTAGGGAGGAGGCCAGTAATGTACTAGTTTAGCAAAAAGTTTTTCGATAAAGCACGATCTCTGCTGTCCAACTAGCACGTTCCCACGCCATGCGCGCGCTTAAGTTTTGAACCTGAATTCCAGTTAACAAATCGGCGAGGTTTTCATTTAAACATTGTGTTCACCTCCGCCTAGTACTGTGAGATTGGGCGATGCTTTCTGATGTGGATTTTTGATTGCCATTTCTCACCCGTTCGTCCGGTTTCGGTGAATGATGACTTGTTCGGTCCCTCGTGTTGTCCGCAATCCATCCGTTAGGGGCTTTGACCATATCTCATCATCTTGTGAGATATTCCACTGAGTATTAGAATAATCGCGTCTCTGACTTGTTCATCCGCTACACCAGTACCGAAGCAAGGTTAGATATGTCCTTGATTCGACAATTATTGAATAAATCAGTATACTAAAACATCGAGTAAGAGGTATTCTGATCGTAGTTCCAGTTACACTTAACCCATCGAATTCAGAACGGAGTATTCTTGAAAATATGTACATTGAAATCTGTAATCACCCAAACCGACCTATCAAAATAATCGACTGTCGCTCACTGAAGGCCAAAAATTTCCATCTTGGGCTGGTTTAATGAAGATCAGTTTCGTTCGGACCTGCTGTTCAATTTGTCACATAAATGAGTCGCAGTCAGACGATCTCGGGCTTGTTTACTATACTTATGTACGTCATCCAGTTTCATTTTCACAGTACATCCAAGTTAATTTATACAGAGTGGAAAATGACAAGTGGTTTCTCAAGGGTGTGTCAGGATTCCCAAACAGATGAATCATGCGTTCGCGGCTGGACAAACCATCAAAGCAGTTGGGGTCTGTTTCCATCTGATAGTACCAACATCAGTTTGGTAGGGAGGAGAGCAAGGCAAAACAGCACAATGATAACGGCGTTGATACGTCGTTTCTGGAAGCTATACTTTGGTGAGCCATTTAGTCGGACATTCGTTTGACACTAAAGTGACTTCGATTGTTTCTGGGGCTGAATGAATGCCATCAACCAAGTGCACCTGTCGCGATCAGTTATTTAAATATTAGGGAGCAAAAGTGTCACGTCGGGCCCACCAGTTTAGATGCTGGCTTGCTAATTACAACACGTTGTAAGTAGTATCGGTAAAACCAAACATCTAAATAATATCAGAAGGATGTGCAACAAAAGTGTAATGTAAATAACGACAAATATAGCAGGTGCACTTACAGCAACGGTTCGGACAAAATACGGAAATGTAATCGGTGGATGTGTTAGTGGAGCGTTGGATGGAATCCTATAGATGTCAACGTAGTGATCTACAGGATGAGAACAGGTGCATGCGTGGGAGGATCGCTCAGCGGTGGATGTCTGGCCATAACATTCAGATCAAATGCCACATATGACCTTGATCACACAACAGTGAGATGCTTCAGTTATATAATATTTGTAATAGATTCCATTCGCGTTAACTAAGAGAAAAGTCGGCGAAATGAAAGTACTGACCTCGTCTCTCACCGAGAGGCCGGTGCTTCAACAATGTCAAATTGTTGATCTCTTTGTCGTCCACTGCACCTTAAAGTATAAAGTTATATTCGGAGTAAACAGAACTTCGACAGACTCGCAGTCCATATGGCTGAGGAAGAAATGATAAGGAGATTCAGTAGAATATTGCATCAGTTATGCCCAGAAAGGATAATATGCAACCCAACGCAACGCAATCATAGTTTGCGCACCAACGTAACAAACAAAACTGGGAGTTTCCTGTGCGCATCAACACTAAGTTTTCCAGGTAGCACTAGCAGGCTGTCGCTGCTACATGTGCACAAATGAAGGCTGTGGTGAAACGCAGCAGAACACTTCCAAATAATGAGGGCGTGGGAAATAAAAACCTTAACTTTTCTTCCACGTTTTAGTAACAAAAAGATGAATATATTAGAGGCCACCTTTTAGGGTAATCTGGCGATTGAACAAGTTAGGATGGCTCCTTGTGTGTGCAGACTATATAGACTGTCAATTATTGAGACCCGGGAACCCTTTGGTCTTGGTTCCTGGATAATTCTCTGACAGATGACCTCAGTCGGAACGAATCATTTAAATTCTTCATTGTCGCTATGTGCCTGTGGAACATATGGAAACTTCCTGGTATTCAACAAGACGCCGATGATCACGAAACGTCAACGTACGGTATCGATGACAACTGCATACCATCATATCACATTGTACAATTGTCTAATGTTTACCCTGAAACCGACGGGGCAGTCCAGTATTCATTACCATTAGATAGACTTTGCTCACAAGTATCAGTAGAGGTAGTTAACGCATGCAAGCAATTTGGAAAGTACCTATTCAACGTGGAGTAACCAGCCCAACAAGTCTTGTTAATCTCAATCTGAATAACAGAGCACTGTTAGCATAAAACAGAACTTCGAAAAACGACCGCAAAAAGTTAGAGTTGCTGTAAGATTATGTAAGATTCTGGTTTTGACAGACTTTCGATAGTGGCATAATCTACGCAATTATCACCACGATACGGTATACAACCGACAAAATAACTCCAACGATGACGCTCCAAAAAAAACGTTCGAAGGTGACCACCACATAAAAACCATTGGAGTTAACATTTTCTTAAAATATAGTATCGTGGAGTCAGTACGAGGAGTGGAAGTAGTTGTCATAGTGGAATCGGCTCATGGACAAGTTCACGCATTCTGAGGGCATAATTGCCGCGGATTTCAGCTCAATAAATCATACGCGCACCAGATCAGAGCGTAGTAACTGCGTCCTTAACACACCAAAAGCTGTGATTCATCATCAGGCTAAATACATCACATTTATATCACATTTTACAAGGGGATCATGAAGGGGGTAAACATGGACGGGTGGTTTATGAAATCAGTCAACTGAATGTCATACTGCATCAAGTACCCACTTGAACAGTGGTTCTTGACAGGCTAACAGGGTGGGGGGATGGCCAAGGCAGATCCAAAGTCTGAACAAAACGTTTCTGGACGCACAGGGGTGGGTTAAACAGACGAATTCCAATAGCTTCCGCTGTGGACAGAATTCTATGCCTCACCGCCCTCGACTTGGCCATCCCCCCACCCTGTTAGCCTGTCAAGAACCACTGTTCAAGTGGGTACTTGATGCAGTATGACATTCAGTTGACTGACTTCATAAACCACCCGTCCATGTTTACCCCCTTCATGATCCCCTTGTAAAATGTGATATAAATGTGATGTATTTAGCCTGATGATGAATCACTGAAAACGAGCTTGTTCGCTACACTGTATTTTTCAAAAGCTGTGAGTTGGCTAGAATGGTAATACTGTCTTATTAGTTACGTAATGCGGACGTGCACATACGTGAACCCCTAGGCTGTGTCCACTGCGGCTAATCTAGTGGCTCCAAGGTATCCGAATCTGGTCGTTGTAACGTTACCGATCATCTCATAATCAATCGAATTGACATTGTAAACGAGTGCTCGGTTATTTTTATTCCGATCTACACTAGGGTCTACATACACTCAACATTTCAACATCAGGACCGAAATTTTGCATTCCACGTTGTAATTATGATCAGTTAGTGCTAGATGTTCAATTTGAGAATTTCTACTTTTAAACTAGTCAGCTAGTTTCATCTCAAATGAAACACTAGAACAGTTTACAGCTGAGCGGATTAGCCTATGTCATCAGTATCGACGTAGTCCAATGTACTATAAGGGACCAGTAATTGATAGACATTATGTAGCATTGTGTGCACTGCGAGATCCGCAAGATGCACTATTAACACGACCAGACAAAGGTGCTGAAATAGTATAGCTTGACGAATCAGACTATGTAAACAAGATGTAAACGATTCTTGCGGATATTATTAAGGTTAACAAAATGACGAAAGGAAAAGATAAAATAACGCCAACGGAGACGCAGGTGATTAGTAATCTGGTACGACTGAAAGACCAAGAACCCAACAACTGCCCAACTTGAACTTGAGGTCCACAGATACTATTATTCCTCGCCAAAATGAGCTACCAAAGAGTCATAAGACTAATTGCCTTCTGCGTCCTATTTGGGACATGAGGAATTCACCGTACCAAGCCTTGGCACAATGGCTTGCGGAGATCTTGGAGCCAGTTAGAAGGAAAGTTTGTGTCCGCAGCCTGCGAGATACATTTGAATTCGTGAAAACAGTTCGTCACATTCACGTCGACAACAAAATCATGTGCTCTCTTGATATAATTTCCTCGTTTATTAATGTGCCACTGGTGGAAATAATAGAATACTTATCTGACTTTATTGAAAGAGATAACAATTCGATCGGCTTCCCAACAGCGTACTTAAAAGAACTTTCTAAAACGTACCCATAACTTGCACTTTCAACGGTGACATCTATGGACAAACTGACGGAGTGGCAACGGGGTCACTATTAACACCACTGTTGGCAGACCTTTTTGTGGGCATGTTCGCACGAGCAGTGCTCACCACTGCTATAGATCAAAACATTTTCTATCGGCGTTATGATGATTATGTATTCGCCACCACTAACTCACCCGTCAACATAGCTGATATTTTAAAGGACTTCAGGTGCGCACATCCGCTGATAACTTCCACCTCACAACGGAGTCAGATGAGTCTTTCCACCTTCCGGACGTCTACCTGAGTAGATGGACTGACGTAAGATTGATACGCTCCGTTCATCGTAAGACTGCTTGGCCAGACCAGTATAGCAAATGTTATAGTTTTACTAACTTAAAATACAAACGGAACACGGTCAAACGTTTGGCCAGAAAAATCAGTTCAGTAAATACCTTGGAACACGAGCTACAGTTTGTAACGTTTATTCTACAAGAGAATGACTACCTTGACAACTCTGTGACTAAACATATGAAAGCAGTTCAAGCATCAGTTAAGACTCACGGGGTTGATAGAAAGCTCATTTTCATGCGATTGACATGCAAAAGAGATACCTTGACTAAATCACTGACCCGTCAGCCTACTAGTTCCCTTAAAAGAACGTTCAATGCAGCCAAACCGATTATTTTATTTACCAGTTCATCATTGATCACTCTAACTCTGAAAGATAAGGTGCTGGTGCACAACTTGCCCATGGGGATTTACTCGTTCGTTTTCGATCGTTCAGTAAACTACGCAGGTTGTACAACTCGGAATTTGTCTAGAAGAATCAGAGACTATCACTCAGCACGGGTCGAAACAGGTGAAAGAAAATCAATCCCCAGTACAATTGTAGGTCAAGTGGTTGATAGCGATCAACAGGCCAATATAGATCGACCGTTTACGGTTATTTACCGGGATCCACCGAATCGGTCAAAACGCGCTCGCCAGCGAAGGTCGGTCACTGTCGAGGGCATTGCTATTAGATTACGTAACCCAACCTTGTGTGAGCAGGAAAAACTTTGTTCAACCGCTTTAACTACCTTGGCCATTAGCCGATACACCTGATCGATACATAGGTAGTTGACATCCAGTCGGCGACCAAAAATAGTGTGAATTTTGATAAACACTGAGCTTCACATGTAACCGTTCTTAGTTGTATTTCCTTTCAAAACTGCAACAGCCTGTGATTTTATCCAAAAAATGTTCGCTACAATTCGTGTTCTATGTTGGGAAAAGGCACATTTTCCCAAAAATTAGCC
>LUCH01005001.1:19541-40844 GCA_013368495.1 Paragonimus heterotremus
AATGAAAATGTTCTCACAAACTGATTCACTCTCATATTACAATTCGAAATCTACCACGACCCTAAACCTTACTCCTATTGAATGTGAGATCCACAGACACTCTTAACCACCCGCACCCCTTTACCTGTCGAAGGAACCAATATGGTCCGCAGTTTGATGAATTAGTAGGGACAGGGTCAGATGATCTGTACCCCACTTTGACTGCTAACCTTGTTCTCATTAAGCAAAGCCACTGACGCCCCTTGGATAACCAGTACCACTTCCTCTATCAAAATAGCCAATGCGAAGTGCTCTAATCAAGATTGGTTGTCCTTTCCGATTAGTTGGACCAATCGCGTTCTTGCCGTCACGTCCAGGATTCTAACGTGGAAATTCTAATGCACCAAAGTGATTTGCTTTTGCCTGAAATGGAAAATCTTGCCTAAAATGGGAACAAATATGTAAAACGATATAGATAGCTGCACATAAATGCACATTGTGCGTTCAGAATGGGCATACGGCGTGGACAAACTGGCACACGTAACTAGGACCTCTCTGTGATGAAGACAGCCTCAGATAGTATATCAAGACATTCGAGTCAAAAGCAGTCCTTAGGTAAAGAATAATAGAAGTTCGTGTTGCCGGTAAACGACAATGGTGCTGAAACACGTAAACAGCCAGTTTCCTCGGTCACTAGACATGCCCTGACCACTGCTCGTGTTATCGTTCCGCTTGGTGCATTCACAGTCCTGTTACGTTATCCTAACCCAAGATTCTTACGGTTTGCCGGAACAGTCACAATCAACCGACTCCAGCCAGCTCTTTGTAATAAGAAGCATGTGTTCCTGGATTTGACCCTTCCCTGGACTTCATGACCTATCTTAACTCGCCTATTGATTATCCACCCCTTTAGTTGTTCGCTATAAAGAAAACCACCCATGTTATTGTAAATTTGGTACTGACGAGTCAATACGAAATGCTTACATCTACCAGTTGTCGTGTTCTGAATGCTTTGTTCAAACTACTCAAACGAACCAGCTGTTTCAAGTACAGTTACCGTTGACTAAGAAAAAGAGTGTCGATGCTCTAATGTCTGTCGCAAGGTGATCTATATACTCGTGACCATGCCGGAAACCTGTCTGTTCTTCTCTTGTACTACTATCTCTGTGTTTCGGAAACTGTCGTATTATGAGACCCGTGAGTATCTTAGACCTGATAAGTACAAGCCTAATCTCTCTGTGATTGTCATATAATGAAAGCACTTTTCGTAAAAATGGGAATGACTGAGACACCGCTTTAGTCCCTCATATGGAACAGAGGAGTGTGGTCAGTTCATACAGTAATCTCTCACCACTATCCGTGAAAAGTGCTAGATAAAGAAGGTCCGGAACTGGAGATTTATTACGTTTCGTTATTTTGGCCTTCAAAGTCACATCGGTTTCCGACGGAGAGTAGGCGGAAATGTTATGACTAACGACATAATCTCCAGACTCATAACAGCACGAGCCGGCCCAGGCTCAGGCCATCTGAAATGATCCTCAAAGTACTCAGCCCAGCTATCAAGTAACCGCGACAAGTCGTGAAGTTGCGAGCTTTCCTTCACACAGTCTCATCAACACCTTATCAACGGCCAATGTAAGCAAGAATCAGAGGACACAGTACCCGATCATTGTTTTCTGGTAAAAATGCCGTGGTCTTCTCTTTGGGTCGCTCGTGTACCTTCGTCATTCAATTCCAAACTGAGTACTTTGTGGTTGTGAGCAAACGATATCTAAGAAAACGATAAGGTGAAACCGGCACGAACAGCAGCATGATCTGAAGCATTGGGCTACTCCAAAATGAACGACAATCTTCGATGGGATAACAACACCGATGATTGACGGCGATATGATCGGTTTGCGTCAACGGTTGAGTTGTACAGGGTGGTCTCTACGTGACACTGCCGTCGTCTGTGCAGAAATGTGCAACTCAATACACAGAGGCCGTGAAATGTGCAGATTTGTAATAGTCGATCACCATTATCGGTGATCGCTCACGAGCACTAAACATATCACCCAACACCTCCCTCTCTGGAGCAACACGACCAAGTTGTACTTTCACATCCCCAGCAGGCACAACGACGTCTAAGTGCTTGGTTTGATACAGAATGCCAGAGAGGGCATCATAGGAGGCGATATTTCCGAAACCACCGGAATTAATAAGTCTGGTAACGATCAGGATAAAGCGCATCTGATCGGACAGTGAGCAACGAGCTCTTCCAAATGTTTAAAGGAACATGGCGAAATAAACGAGTGACTTTCGGTCAATTAGCATTTTGGTGAACACTGGCCATAACAGCAAATATTGTTTGTTTGAGCTCCATAGAAGCTAACTAGGATAAACCGCAGCAAACACAAACGTGCTGTGTGAATGCTGCAGCCGCAATCGCCTAGCGACTGCAGAACGGGATAAAACTTGGCTAAATGAAGCTAGGCATCACAACACGTCTTAACACCATCAATCCAAATAATGCACCCAAAAAAATGAGTGAACGAAAGAGTTCCGCTTTTTTACTTCTCTCCAAACTTATGGTCCCCCACGTTAAATGCAATTAGTTAGGCAACATATTTCCGAACCATCATCAAGGTAGCAGTATAGGTCGGGATTTCCGAACAGAGACACATCACGCTCGTTCTATTGTTAATCAACACAGATATCCTAACATAGGTACGCCTGCATATAATCTTGGCAATCTGGGACAGTATGAATTGAGAACCACTCACATTTGATCGCAGCATTCGCATTCAGGAAAGATTTCCAGCCAGATCTTCTCGCAAAGAGGAATTAGACCATAGATCAGCTCATGTTAAAGCTCGTCAGTAATGCATATTCTTGCCACGGCCAAGACTTGTACTCCCACCACACGTTCATGAGGCAGCCGTGTTGACCACTGAGTCACTGACAACATAGTAGGCACTACTGAATTACCATATCTCAGCACTCAAACACTTTCGCATGAGTAATTATCAGGTTGCCCGGTTGTCTTTGACAAACGACAGACCAGAATCAAACAAGAAAAGGAACCGAATTCAAACAAAATAGTTGGTAGCCTAATTAATGAACTATTGCGCCTCTGGGTAGTATAACGTAATCATCAATACTCAACGCAACAGTACGTTACGAGTCTCTCCTAGTTACTTTCTCGGAACTCAATACCATGATGAAATATGAATGAATGGAAGCCAAGATGTTTAACATCCGCTAAACTGAGCGTCGACTGGCCGTGAGCTGTTGGGATGACTTGCTTGTCAAAACTTAGAGGTTTCTATTGACGTAAAACAACATTCCTCCTCAAATGTTCCGCGGTGTCATGTCTGTGAGTAGTGTGTCGACTACTTTTCTTCAGGGAAGTTGTCTGAAGGAACCCACTGTTCAACGTTTGCATTAGCGATATGCAGGGTTGTCAATTCTCCAGTTTATGGTAGGTCAAAACGTGACGAATTCACGGAAAATAATTGCGTTATTTAGATCTTCAAAATCCATTATTCAGTAACGGAACCATCAATCCCCACTTGCCCTTATTATCCGCTAACAGCAATGTTGTTGGCTTGGCCAACAGTTAGAGAATTGTCGTGAGATAACATGTCGGTCCACCTGCACACTGATCAAGATTACCTATGGTAAGGGCGTAACGTGTCTTCTGCAGGACTTGTTGACTTGTCAACTAACCACTGCAGCAATACAGAGACAGTTAGCAATGATGCTTCCCATGGCTGTGAATCTGTACTTCCTGTTGGGTGAGGAAGGTCAGAATTTGGCTGAGCATAAGTGAACAGTTCTGTGTGTGCCTAGCTGTGGTTCTCGGTTGCACCAGCGTACATAGTGTGAGTGCTGCCCCGTCAGAAATTCTCTGCTTAACATTGAAGAGTGACTTGATCGAGGTGCGCCACCTTGCAGCAAGGCAACAACCAATTACCATGCGCGGGACGGTGCCAACCTCAAATCCATTGATTAGACTAGATCGGGTCACGCATGTGCAACAACGCTAGAGCCATAATGAACTTGTTAAGGAGAAAAGTGAAAACATCACAACGTGCTATGTTTTAAGCTGCTACATAATACATCTGCGGGATGCAGACAACTGTATAGAACAGGATTGGTGTAAGCGAAGAGCACGAACATTCTGAGAGATGCGGTGTTTGATGGATGCGACAAATAGGAAAGATGAGCGTACTGATAGAACCTAACAGTTCGAGTGAACAACCGAAAGTTGTGTAATTTGACTGGCTTTTAATATCTTTGGAAAGTAAAATACCACATCCCTTGAAAAAGGACAAAAACCGAATGTCCATCGAAAAGTAAACGTCGAAAGTAGGACGAAACTTAAACTGGGGCTAAATTTATGGCGTCTTTCAAAGTAAACACAGAATTACAAGGCAGATATGACAGTTGTTGGTAAATCGCACTCGAAGTCGAGGGGACGCCGTAGTCATAAACCAGCGGAATAGGTTTCTTATGGAGGCGTTACATTCGCCCTTCAAGTATACTCATGTACGCATGGCGTAAGACATTCATTCCCGATCACGAACGTAAGTAATACCGAGTAGCCTACAAATGTATACTTTGGTTGCCGGAAGTGAAAACACTGACATACACATCCGACTTTGCAAATGTTAGGTAGAGCATTGGTATTGACAGCTCTGACAGAACAACACATTACTGGTTCACACCTATGCTTAAATGCCACATAACCATGAAGAGAAAGAAAGTAAACTCTTTACAGGAAGACAGTAGAAAGACAGAAGGGGAGACAGTGAATTATATTTGAGAAGCTAAGTGTACGCCGGAGAAGAATAAACAGACAGCGCAGTATCGGCGTAAATAGAGGGCGCTCACTGGGACTGTTGGAAGAACATCGGAATATAAGATAACAAGAAAACCGCCTTCTATTTTTGATGGACTACAAGTCTAAACGTCCACTGGAGTAGAATAGATATCTGGTGCTTAGTTAGCGTACTTTACATACGCGACAAACATAGAAGGTGTTTATCAAGGTCCCAACCTAACAAAAGCGTTCGATTACAGGACATGAACGGTAGGGCAAGTCAACATCTGATAGGATCTATTTGACTAAACGTTAATTTAAGACAGTAGCTGTCGATAACAGCGTCCAAAACCACGGTGAATTTTGAACAAATTCAAAACGAAAACGGCGGGTTCATGCAAAACGGTCAGAAGCCCATAATAAATTCGGTTTTTCTACGTATGCATCAGATAGATGTGGCGAAAAATCAATTCAACATTCGACTAAAGATGGTTTAGTATCTGAGACGGTCTACTCCATTGGGGTCGAAAACTAACTGTATCACACAATTTTGTGATTTACTTGGTCAGGAAAGTGTGCAGTGTTTAACAGTAACATAGATCGCTCGAAATAATAAAAAAGACTCGAAGTACAGATATTTATACGACCCAAAAAACCAGTTTATACAAACTAGATATAAAAGTCAAACTTCTCTCGCGGTCCCAATGTAAAGCCAGACCTCTGTATGATGTGACTCGCCGATTTCATCGCCAAGGCAACTGCCTCATCAATAGAGTTGGATAGCACGTAGGCAGAAATGAATCCAGCTGCAAACGCGTCACCAGCTCCATTTGTATCGACGATATCCTTGTCATCTAACTGAATGGCGGGAAAGGTTTTAACATCCACTTCGCTGGTTATAGCAACAATGACAGAATCCTTCCCTTGAGTAAGAACAACAATCCTGTTCTTGACTACTCCATCCGCCGGAGATAAACTGGCGAGGTGTCTTGCAATAATACTCAGTGACTGAGTTCCTAGGCTATGCTTATCGGCATAAGCTAATGCTTCATCCTTGTTTCCAAATAGAATGTCCACGTACGGAAGTATGGCATCAACCTTATCGGCGAAATATGTCTGCAGAAATGGAGCACTCAAGTTAAAGCAGAACAGCTTTTGGTTACAATGTGCCTGTCGAGCTATCATCAACACACCATCAAAACAGGAGTTGATTGCAAATGCCTACAAGTAAATATGCCAACTCGACAAAATTGACCTTACCGCAATGTAGTAAACACGAGCTTTATTCACATATTGCCAAACATCGCCACTCAATACATAGTCAAGCGTCAAGTTCTGGGCAGCGCCTAAGTGTGTTACCATGCTACGACACCCTCCTTGTAACAGAACGGCGCATCTTCCGGTCTCGGAGTCGGTCTGAGTGATTTGAAATTTAGTGCATAGTTGGAGTTTTTCACACTCATTTCGAAGTAGATCTCCTGCTTCATCAGAAGCAATGCAACCAATATATGTGCATCTGTGAGGTTTCCACAAAATCCACTGAATCATCTTGGTCGTGTTAAGTGTTGCTCCACCAGCTACATACTTTACGACAAAACGCTGTTTCAATTCTTCATAAAGCTTCAAATGTCGAGGTTCTGCCAAAATCGCATCGTCCTTTTTTAGGCTGTGTACCTCAAATAAAGCATCATCGACGGTGGCCATCATATCCAGTAGTGGATTCCCTAAGCCCAGGAAGTAACCATCCGTAATTAATTCCATTTCGCAAATGCGCGCACCGTGCCACCGCTTTTTCGGTCGACACTGGATTGCGCTAGCCAATCAATTCAGAATGTAAGCTTGCGAACGACCTTCAGATGGCTGGCTATGATTGGATTTAAACTTTGTCCGCCTACCAGCGTTAATTTGTCCAATCAAAACATAGGGAAATTCACCCAATGCCGTGTAAGACGACACGACATGGCAGATGCGTAAGTGGTGCGCAAATCACGCGTCTTGGATAGACAGGCAGCGGACCGCGCGCCTGGACGGTGGTCGGGCTCACCGGCTGCAAAATTATGATGAGTCAAATTGATAGGATTTCGGGTAATGTGCTCGCCGTACTGGTGAGTTCAGTGTAAAAAGGTATGGTCAGCCGGTGCAACAACAGAGTGGGGAATCGCAATATAAATGACCAATACTATGGAGCTATCGGCACCGGATAGAGTTGAAGCAAGTTGCAAGAGAAACTGAACCGGACAGCTTACAGATTTGTGAGTTGAGGGCCCGCCGATCTTCTGTGCAAACGCTGTGGCTGATATTTTTTTGTCTTCTTCCAAACGATGATAATCCTCAGGTCATACAAGATGAGTTCAACAAAGCACACCTGAAAATAAAATTCGCCGTCGAGCTAGAACATCACAACAAACTCTAATTTCTAGATATCGCGTTGCTTCGTCGATCAGAAGGAACAGTTCCAAGATCAACTCATAGAAAAAAGACGTGGATGGGTCAATATACACATTTTCGCAGTTTTGTCCCGTTGAAGTACAAAGGAAATTTGATACTTTGTCTGTTAAACAGAGCGTAAAAGATATGTACACAGGAAACTCTCCAGCAGGAAGTGAGATATATTCGAAAAACTCTCATTGGAACTGGAGACCCTGAGAGATTCATAGACAAAAATCTGCATCCCGGTACGAAACTTGAACTCATCCAGACAGCGGAGAAAAAGCCGGTTTTCATCTGTCTCTCATATAAAGGTGGGGTTAACAGTGAAATAATTAGCCGTAGACTTTCAAACACGGTCGGGAATGCTTACCCTGCAGCGAGACTTATCGTATCGTTCGGCACCTGGTCGGTACTGGTGCCACACTTTAAAGACAGTTTGCCCAAGTTCTCTTCGTCTTTCTGTATCTATTCTCTCACCTGTTGTTGTCAAGCTGGTTACGTTGGGAGGATCACAAGGCGGTTATTGGAGAGGCTTCGTGAACACCTATCGAAATGGCTTCGCAACGGTTCGAGAAAGCCTATTTCCAGTGTGATTGGCTCCCACTTACTTGACACCGGCCATCAAATAAATCCGGAGAAAGCGTTCTGAGTCATCTACAAGGTTCGTCAATCCTGCTCCAGATCTGTCAGAGTGCGACTGTTATCAACGGCCAAGGCTATTGCTATAAGACTCCACAACCCCTGCCTATGTGCCCAAAAACAATTCGTACAACCCCTCCACCTCCCTTGGCCAATCATTCCACATCCACTTGAAACCCGAGCAAGCGTGAACTGTTCGACATTGATGAACGTGTCTCATGACAGGCACGTGTAACACTCCAACACATTCACGAAAACTCCCACCCTCCCCAGTAGACTGTGATTTGTATCACTCCTGTGATTTTTGATGACCTGTTTGACACGTTATAGTTTTCATATATAACTCGCACTTACCCTGTGTAATTGTAAAAACCTGATGAGAATGACCGAGAACAGCTGTTTGCAAAATTGACTTCTTACGAATTCTACGGGAATCTGGAGAGTACTTTGTATTGTAAACCCTCCTAAACGGTACGCTGGTACGTCCTTGCTATCATAGTGGGCTTGACAGCATTCGGATTCTACCCCCCCGGTACTAGTCAACAGGAGAATCTCGGTCTGGAAAAGTACTGCGACTGTCCCCGTGTTTGCTCTCATGGCAAGCCAAAAGACGCATACAAAAAAGCAGCTTTGTTCTGCCGCAAAACGTGTGCGACAAAGTGCTTATAGGGTGCGCAGTGGCCATAAAAACATTCCCGAATCATAAAAAGAGAGGGACGTTTACCGAAAAAAATAGTTAGGGTCACTAATGGGCACAGCGGAACAAAAAATCAGACAGGTAAAAACCAGCCAAGGTCACCATTCGGCCGCTCTGCGCAGGTCCGCTAACTAGGACGAAGTCAATCGTTTTTTTCTCTCACGGCGGAAACGCCTTGGGATAGTAACAGGGTGGGCGCCCCAACACTATATTTTGCAGGGGCTAGGGCAAGTCATAAGGAGTGGGTCGCATTTGTGTGCCGACCTAGAGAAACCGCAGTGAACGACAATTGCACGCTTAGTCGACTGCGTTTTCAGAAAAATTCCGACGATTCAAAGTCACCAACCATTGCCTCAGTTAACTATCGATGGGTGTTTTTCAGTCGTTTTTTCTTATTCAATTAGCGGAAGTGTAGCGTTACAAAAGGTGCCATTCAAGAGTACAAGCAGCGTTCCCCGAATCGTCTTATGTGGGCCACACATCATTTTAACTTCTCACTAGTGCACGCTTGGCTGAAAATCGACCGATAGATGCAGACAACTGTTACCGTGTACAACGAGCTGGCGTGGCGTGCGCATGCACGACCGTAGTGTGCATCCCGGTTGACTTTCCGCTGACCTCTCACTGGTTAGCAATTTACGGTCAGGGTTAAGTGCAGCTGCCTACAGTGGAAGCGCAATTCGATGGTCGCAGTAGGCGGTCAATCCACTGGTAAGCTGGCTGACGTTGCTGAATGCCTATCGTGTTAATCGTCTGACCATTTTTTCGGCTTCTGTGACTGCGTTGAATCCCCATCACTTTCATAATGTGTCCAATGGTAAAATTCCGAAGGTGTGACAATCGCAACAGTGCTTGGAACTTAACCCCACTGGTGGAGAACGTTAGTTTGCTTCAAGGAGAACTTAACTTATAAATGGTGTAGATTCACCCATTTTGACCACCTTCCTATATTTAGATCGCATGGCCTCTCTTCCGTGGTTGTCTAACTATTACCTTTTTATTTTTCTCAACGGGACGAGGCCAACATTGTCTTCAAATTGTACTTAGATCGGTCAGTAACCTCACACGCGCCACATTTACCTGCCCCTTAGAACTATCAAGCAGTCAGACTGGTTGACTTGCATTCACCCGGCTCAAAAGCAGCATGGGCGACTGTGTGACAGATATAGTGCCGTGACATCCCTAGTTTGGAGCAGTCGTCCATTGTGCTGTTGTAGTGATGATACATAGTCATCTTCAGTGGATGCACGGGTCACATGATTCGATCTTGGGGAATGTAATCTTCTTTTTGTCGCAGTTTGCATCTTGTACTGAAATCCAAGCCGTAATACGCCCAATGAACCCACTGGAATTATACAGATTAGGAAAAGTTTAAGACGCTTACATACATTTGTCTGTGTTGGACGATAACAAAGGAGCAGAGAATGGAGGAAGAGCAGACAAGAAGAAGGTATACAAACGAATAGTTTCGTTTCAGAACTGCTAAGGATTGTGGCAGTGTGACCGAAACCACGGCTAAGTTAACTGGAATATAAAAAGAGAAGTATGGCTCGTAAATGGCAATCATCTCTGAAGCAAACGCAATTTACCAGGTAACGACTTGATAGCATTAGCATTAGAGATCTTACATTATTTAAATATCAATTTACAAAAGCCGAGTTGGACCAGAAAGTGTAGCGAAAAGGTGTTCAATAAAGCACAATCTTTATTGTCCAACACGCTAATTATCATGCCACACGTGCGCTCGCGACTTTGAATCACAATTCCAGCCCACAACACTACCGGTTTCCGCTCACACATCGTGTACACTTCTACCCGGTTAACGTGTGTAATTTACGCCTTCTATCCGGGGGTTTTCCGCCCGCTAGTCCTCGTCCGTTGATCCGATTTCGATGAGCGATGGTTGGCCGGTCGCTCGTGCTGTCCTCCGTCCATCCACTGTGGCCTCTGACCGTACCCCACAGCCGTGTCGAGATATTCCTGAGAGTGTTAGAATAATCGCGCCTTCAATGTGGTCATCCATCCTATTTCGGCTGCCACGTCTCGCCCGTCGGTCTGATCCGGTCGACCGATGACTCATCCGGTCGCACACGCCGTCCTCCATCCGCTCGCGGTGAGTTTTTGAACGCACCTCCCCCTGTGTTGAGGTATTCCACCGAGAGTTGGAGTGCTCGCACCACCTGCCTGACAGTCCACCACAAAAGTACTGTGGCTGGGGCCGCCGCGCACCAAAACAGTGACGTGGAATAACAGAAGTATTTACTAAAATGATAAAAACTTATAAGACAAAGCTAACTGGAAGAACTAGAAGTGATATGAATACAGCTACACCATTGACTGCGTTCCTAGTCAGC
Source organism: Paragonimus heterotremus (assembly GCA_013368495.1). Lineage (NCBI taxonomy): Eukaryota > Metazoa > Platyhelminthes > Trematoda > Plagiorchiida > Troglotrematidae > Paragonimus > Paragonimus heterotremus. The sequence goes on from LUCH01005001.1 coordinate 30,445, forward strand.
GATAAGGCACCCAACCGGGCAGACGACTTCCACTCACATTGCTTAATGGAACGGACAAGGTCTTCATATTTCGTGACCGCGTTGTTGCTTGACCATCACCCAACTGTTAGTGGTCTCAGTATATAATGCCCGACACGGTAAACGGTCGGCTGGCATCCTCAGTACGTGACCCAACAATCACAGACTAAACAGCGTGATTAGTTGACCAATCGATCGCGCATCCCCAGCGTTCCAGAATACGCACTGGCGAATAGAGGCAATGTTCACACGATCACTCCACTCGATGTGAGCTAATTGGCAGAGACAACGATAGTCAGACACAGCAAGTCTGTTGACGTCTTCGTCGATAACAGGTCATATTTCTAAGTCATACAGAGAAGTAGGACACATACAAGCAGTATTCAGCATTCCATTCAACGACAATCGAACGTCTTTTTGACGCCACGGATGACGCAGGTTGGCGAAGGCAACTCGTGTCTTTGCTGTCCTTGCTAATATCAACAGTATTGCAAGCTGGCGAGAGAGTGCTACCCAATTATGTCGAGCTACCCTTCGTCTCGTGCGGATTGCCTGCAATAAAGAACATAGGATTGAGAAAAACTCAGTTTTAAAGCGGCACTTCGCACTACGAAATTGTGAAGCGAAGTCTACACAAACCAGCCCGGTCAGTCATCTTGTTTAGTGTGATCCTGATGGCCGACAAGACTAGAGACCTGAAGCAGAAACACGAGCGTGTGCGTCAAGTGTTCACTTAAAGTCATTCACTGGTGGCGCTGCCGCGACAGATTCAGGCGGAGTGACCCAGACTGAATATATTTTAACGCCATCAAGCCACTGGAAACGAGTTCTGGAGAAGAATGTCAGCACCAGTCAGAAGGCATGGAGAACGGGAAGCTTTCGCTGATTACTCCTTCCACAAAAGCAGCAACTAGAGAAGAGTATAAGTGATCGACAACCTGTGGGTTGAACAGTCTCACCACATGTGTAGGTCTAAAGAAAAGATAAAGCAAAGAGTTACCACAACGAACACCAAACTAACATAAAGCAAAGAATTTGCTTAGTTTCAACATGTCTTTGGAGTGGATGTTTGTTTATCGTAACGAACTAGATTATAATGAAAGCCCCATCATATCAAACAAATAAACCATTCACACACGTGTGGTTGAAATGTATAAAGTGAACCACAACCCAATCAGTAGCATGACACTAGCAGGTTTAACGGTGGATGACCGGTTCAGGGTTCATATCACAACTATTAGTTTGGCGAAGCATGCTGGATCGAGTTCATCATGTGCATCACCCACTCAATCTGTAACTCCACCGGCTGCAAAACAATATTTGAATCAAGCCGGGAAGAGGACAGAAATGAAGATTTGAGCGTTTGGCAAACAAGAATTAACACGTTGTCTGTTCAATCTGTTCGCCTTGTGTGGTCAAACGAAGATGAAAGGTTTTCACAAATGTCTACGGATAATCGGATCAAATAAAAATAGTGTTGCAGAATACAGCCACTGCATGAATGTTGACCAACCATTTTGAGTGAGTGAGTGCTGTCGTAAGGATAATATGTTCTAAGGAGTAGATACCATACCGAAAAATGTGGAGGGATGGTGAAGGGCAGATGTTTACATTATAACCTCACGGCGCGTAAAAATGTTCAGTTACTCGTAAGTAGTAGGGGATTTTGGCCAGCAAATATTCGGTAGTATTCATAGTTGCTCAAGGCTTCCACATTCCCAGAGTTTTCAGCCAGTTCCTTTCGAAAGGAACCAAGATACTCGAGTTCCATTGTTGTTAGAGTTCGTCAGAAGTGCATATCTTTGTCACAGACTGGACTAGAACTCCGGCCACGTTTTCATGAGACAACCCTGTTTACTACTGCGACACTGACTTCACAATAGGCAAAACTGAATTATCACGATGTAAGGTCAGTGGTGTAGTGGACAACAGGACTATCTCATTAAAGCGTGGTATGGTACACAATCGCCGTTCGAACTGATTTTGCTGCATCTTAGTAGGAACATTTGGCAGGAATCAAAATTATAAAATATGCATAAGACTACCATTAACGGAGTGTCCTTTCCTGGTATATAAAAATCCACGGGCATTATCAAGGTAGTTCTAATTTATTGAGTGATTCCTTTTGGACATACAACAGTGGCTTCAATTGTTCGATGGTAACTGGTCAAACGACGTGTACAACCAGACAAAGGGTGTATCGACTTTTCAATGCTAATCAAGTGGAAAGCCGACCCAACCCTGTTCCTCGTGCGTGTTTACCAATGTATATTCTAAATCTCCTATTTCTTACCGGTAATTGGACCTTGACCCAGTTGTTTTTGTTCTGTTGCCTTGATTTGATAATTGTGCGAATTGCCAGTTGCCTGTTATCGTACTTTGCTCGGGTGTTGCGAGCATCACCTTTTTAAAGCTCGCCTCGTTCCCGTTGTTTTTAAACCTCATGACTGCTAAGAAGAACTCTGTTGGGTATATATGTCACACTACGTTATTACAGTTCATTCTTAACCTCTTCGGCACCAAGTTGTAATCTATTTCCTGGAAACGATCAGTCGATCGAAACTGTTAAGGTTGTCTGGTTATTCACTTGGATAACTTGTTCAATAATACGGTGGCATTGAGATCCAATCTTGTTTGATTATTTAGGATCGTTGGTTTATCGCTACGGGTTGCTCAACGTTTTCGTGGAAGATCCTACAAAAGGAATAAGGGTTAATTTCCATGAGTGAAAATAACTGAGAATACCGACCCATTGCTAGGATCGGGATCGAAGGTGAATTTTGTAATTTTCATTCCGGTAGTACGTACTTGACAGCGAAATCAATTCGGGAAAAGATCGTGCAATATACCACTGTGAGCTCATGTTTGTATATTGCTTGTTTCCGCATAACCGCAAAGGGATTACATGAACCGGCACGTACACACAAAAAGCGCATTTTTTTTTTACAAACTCTAAGCTGAGAACAATACAACGCTTTGAATAGCATGCGCCACATCAAATCACAGATGGGTTCAACATTCGTTGATTGTGTGGATTTAGACATCCAGAACTATCACGACCAGATTCAGTGACCTGGAATACGGGAATCAGTACCGCGCTTTGGAAGTTTGACAAATTCACAATTTTACGGTAACCGTAAACACCGCCCTAGATTCCATTTGTTCCAACGAACGGCGGAAATCATGAAGTCGGAACAGTATGTCAGTGCAAAATGACACATACCGATAACCAACTTACTTACCAGTAAGACTGGCGACCGACTGGATTAAAACCACAGGCTGTCATGGAATAAACGGCGGAATCACCTCCGATGCTATCCACACTAGCTGCATTTGATATAGAATGAAACCGGCCACGAAGCTGTGAGAAGCATGTACACCGACAAGTCATTATCAGTCAGAAATACAAACTTTACTCACGTACACTAAATAATGCAAAAGTACATAAACAAGGCGTAAATTGACATGGAGTCATTCTAAAATTGATCCGGAGGAATATACTTGAGAGAAACAAGAACAAAACAAAATTGTGCTTAAGGAAAAAATCAGACAAAAAACAGAAAAATTCAGACGTATAACTTCCGTTGTTAATATACACAGGAAGTATGAATAAAGAAATCAACTAAGAAGGTCAGACAAGTCGAAAAATGAACATATTTTATGTAGACATTCTGAAACAAAGATGACCAGAGCGCAAAATTTTATGGTTCATTAAAGTCAAGCAGAATGTTCACGAAATCCAAAACGACCAGACGAACACTACCATGATGACTCATGAGGCAGCGCGGTTCGCTTCGGGTAGAACACATGCTCCAGGGGGTACTGAAGCAGATTAGCCACTTTAGAAGTGTACAACATTGCGTACTGAGTCAAACGTCGAGAGAAATAGGATGGGTTATGGAATGATCGAAAAATGCTACCGAAGTGTTTGTTAAACGAAACTTTGGTTTTATATCGCAATTCCTTTCGTTCGGCTTGCCAATGTTCCAGTAGAATTTTCGCCTCCAGGGAATTGACATGCTATAACAAGAGGTCGAAGGGTGATTGTGAGTTGTAGGGTTTGTTTTGTGCCAAAAGTGTATGAAGGTTATGATTAGGCTAGCCAACAGGACGACACTTTGGCAACCTGAATGCAGGCGGCGTTTAAAGTCCGATGTTAGATATCATGAATTTTTCATGACATCGCACAATGTCAAACGTTAATATAAGTACCGGCAAATCAGGTCAAACAGGTACGGAAATTATGCATACACGGAGTTACACAATTCCGTTGACTGCATTCGTCAAAATGAAATAACCGTCTGGACAAAGAAACATGTTAACTAACCTGGTAGGAATTTATTAAACCTTCTAAATAACGAAGTTTCGCAGAGCAGGTACGGAACTCCGTTGTGTTGTTTACTTGAATTTCGTGCTCAAGTTCTGGAATCACAGCAGCAGTAGTCCATCCCTCAAGATTGGCAGCATCCTGCAGTCAAACGCATGCGAAATAAATAATTAAAACATGTTCGAACAGTGTCAGCAGCGAGTAAAAAGCGGTGTTCATTATAGGCAAATCATTCGATAAGTAACTTGCCGCAAGATCCGAATACACATGATCGCCGAAGTAAAGAATATTCTCCGCATTCCATTGAGTCAGTTTAATCAGTTCTTGAAGGCTACCCTAAAAAGGAATAAAGCAACTCACGATTTAACAAATAAGCTAACGGCTTTTATGACGTACGAGAATAGTGCGATCAATAAAGACCAGTGTAGTAAAGAAAACACACCAATGCCTTGTACGAAGGTAACCCACATATAGGGAGCCGTGAGCTGGACAAAACATCTTTTTATATCGGTGGACCAAAAAAAATTAAGGATAGGTTTGCTCGCGAGTTAGAAGGATAACTGCATTATGTTTGTGCTCGACAGCTCATAATTTCGAAGAAAACGCTAACTGAGAACAATGGAACGAAGTTGGGACAAGGGTTTTGGCGAACAATCGTGTCATCAACAAACACTGAGACAAACAGATATTTTTACTGATAAGTACAACTGGTGATCCGTAGGGCTGGTCAGGGAATTTATAGTGAGGGTTGTCTTTCGAGTGTGCGCTGATTAAGCCGTGACCGGGGTTGGGTTGTACGTTCAGGCATAAACAGATCCAAACTCTGAGGAAATTTTGTCTGTGCGATAACTTGCCGTACTCCGGTTTCAGAGAATGGTTACCTAACAGTAGATTCTTGTTTAGTGGAAAGAGAAATCCTAGTGAGTGTGGCGAATTTACGGCAGAGAACTACGTTTACACTTGGATATCTATAATGCATTGGGAATTTAATGGGAATTTTAATGTCGCTGGTTTCTCTGAGTGGGCGATATCCGTGATCCTGATAAACCTTCTAGCGACCCGTTTCTAAACACCTTCGGCAAGTCTCAAATCTCTCTTAAGTAACGGCGACAAATACAGGGTGATTCCGAAGCGTGAGTGGATTACAGGGTGGAAGACAGAGAACAAAGCCTTATAGTGGAAGGCCTCATAAATTATTTCCAGAGGGTTCAGTGTTATTTGTGCCTTTTTAACCGTAACCCCAAAACTTGTAGGCGGACTTAAGTAGTTAATCATCAGGGTTCTTCAATCATGTTATCTTGTAAATACGATTAGTGTAGTGTCGTCTGTTTTTACGGCGAACGTCAGTGACTACGTTTGTTGAGATTGTACAGTACGTTGTTATCTATGGACAACTGACTACAGCAGGTCAAATCGTTCTATTGTAGTCCTAAATTTTTCGGACACTTTACAACCCACTAGATATTCGTGTTAAAAAGATAAAATAAAATCGATGGTTTGACAGCAGTGTAATCTCGAGAAAAAGAACGAATAACAGAACACGCAAGATGGACCCTTGGGAAATGGTGTTGTCGGTAGGAAACCAGTCTATTAGCTATTTGTTCACTTGAATATTAAGTATACATTTGTTTAGATAGTTCGCTAGTGATTTAGGTAAGCGCATACCGGAGTGGTAGTTGTGGGGGTACCGCAGAAGACTGGAGTGATTATTTCTATCAGTCACTTTGGAAACATCAAGACAGATTACAACAGTGGGCCTTGGCTAAAAGGACGCGAGCAATCAGCAGGTGCAATCTATGGATGAATCTATATCTTATGCAAAGTGCTCTGAAATTTAGATGTGATAGCTTTATTCAATTGGGCTGAAAGCCAGTTAACGACGTGAAGGTGTTCGGAGTATCTGAACCCTTTTGGGAGCAGTTAGTCATACAGTATTAGCTCTCACAAATCACATATACGACAGTTTGGAACTGAAACGGTTTCTGTATACACGTTTACAAGCCCGCAATCCACGGTTGACACTCTAGTTCAAACGGCAGAAACAGAACAGAATGTGTGACTTTATGTTACTCATTGGTAAGTGGTAGTATACAGCCAGACGGCGATAAATGGGCGAGATCAAGTAAGCAGATTACTACGCGGTAGACGCATTTAAGAAAAAAACTGTGTGACTGGGCGTGATAGCAGAGTGCGTCTGATCATGCCAAACAACCATTTTCACGATTTATAGAAATGAAGTAGTTCACACCGAAGTTCAAGGTGTAGCGATGAGGGTTTGAAATCTAGCACCATGAATGTAATTCATTCAGCACCGACGGCCACGGGTCTGACCAAAGGATGATGTGCTTCCAGAAGCCCTTAACATCAAGAGTAACACGGAACATCTTGGAAGAAAAATATCAATAAAAAGTGGGCGAAAGATTAAATAAGGTAGAAGTACTAGAAAAATCGTGGGCACAAGCACATCACTGACTCCGGCACGTTGCTATTCTGGGCAACATTTTTCACCAGTGTATTGAGTAGCTACGAGGTTCCCAACCAGACAGGCGGCACTTACCGACTTTACTCAACGGAATAGTCAGGTTCTTCACATTTCGTGAGGTAACCACTTGGCTGGCATACAGGGTGCAGGACCATGAAACCTAATTCCCGGCCGACTTGACCGCGTACCGGAAGTTTGACAAAGTATGCGCTGGCGAACGACCGCTTTGATCACGCGACCATTTCACTTGCTATGAACTAACTCACGAGGATAGCGATGGCCGAACACAGCCAGTCTGTTGTTATTTTAGTCACAAGGAGACTACACCTCTGAATCATGAAACAACATACACCTCACATAAGCAATATGCACCACACTTTTCGGTGATAATAGGATGTCTTTTCGATGGCACAGCTTTCGCTATTCTCAATTACATCAACTATAATATTACAAGCTGACAAGTTGGGATTACCAAAGCGCTTTGCGATTTAAAGGTACGAAGCAAATACACACAGAACAACAAGGTCGTTCCTCTTGTTCTTATCCGTACACTTTTGGCAAAAGAGCAAGGCAGAAGAATTTCATCAGCATACTCCATGTCTATCAACTTATTACGGGGACGACACTCAACACCAGGCTTATTTGACTGAGTATATTGGAATGTCGTTCTTGACAAGGCTTAGGAGGAAGAGATTTGACACTGTTGCCGAACACCATAGAGAATTAAGCACCGGCGACATTTACTCATACAGCCTCACTCTGATTGTACGATGAATGCACAATAATCATGACAAAATTCATGTGTCTCTCTGAGACACAGCTGTGAAGGATACAGTAACAAAAAAGATAGCACAAGCAGCCGAATGGAAGGCAGCCTTGGGTTGAAAAAGACCGTGGTCATTAGATATCAACGGGAGTGTCGGTGTTCAGTAGCACGTATACTCAGCTACTTGCCCGTTTTCTTTTTGAAAATGGCGCCGTAATTGCCATGTTCGGTTTCATGCTCGATTACAAGAGCGTCGATTATCTGATGGGGACAGACGTGAGTCATCCTGCAGGTGACGTTCATCAGAGAGATATATAACGAACAGTATTTACCGACGACGCAATATTCTGCCTGAATGGATTCGTGCAGAAGCCTCATTTTTTGCACATCAACAACCATCCGATTCGCTTCAATCCGACTTCAGCGTAATCAAGAGTAGATGGTTTGGGCGGGGCTTGTCTAAACACGGATTAACAGGCGTTTCCTTTCTAATAAAAACGTCGGAGATAAAACCTCTAATAGCATAATCATTCAAGAACTAGGGCAAAACTAGAACTGATTTCGCACGAACCCATTCAGACAATCGATGGGATTGGATTGCGAGTCGTCAGTGCCCCGAGTTGAGGCTGGTGCGTCATCAGTTGTCTCAACCACTTCGGGATATGTTCGACGACTCGTTATGATAGTTGTCGGTCTCTTCTGCCTATGTAAACGTCACTGCAACTGCAAGTGAACGGGAACACAACATGAGAGACAGAACTGTTTGGCAAACTACTTTCGCGAATGTGGAGAACTGATCCTCTGGTGGTTTAAAATCAGCGCAACTACGCAGCCGCATACGTTTGGGTCAATACAGACTTTAATTTGTGTGTTATGTCGTTGGCTAGATGGTCATCTTTGAGTGGCAAGAATGGGAAAACATCCTTCTTTTGAGCCGTCAGTATAGGTTCAGTGCTCTTCTTTATCGTAATGTGTTACGTATTATGTTCCTTTTACAGGGTTGTTTCTGGAACCTCTACTTCGGAAGAATGCTGAAACCCGTTGACTCCACGTTACTCCAAAGTTGGTCCGTAAGTATAACGGACAACCAGAGTAAAGACTGCCGGTTTGCATGTTACATTTTGGCGACCCTGCCAGAATAAAAAAGGTGGTATGACAAAAAAGCCGCGATAAAAAAAGAGTATCAGGATCATGATAAAAATGTCGAAATAAAAATAGGTAAAGAAAAAGAGGAGTTCCAAGTAAATGGGCGAAGGGCCCACAGGCACTCTATTTCCCCTGGCAACATGAGTACGAGCCGGTTTGTAGAAAGTTTGGAGCACCGGGGACGGTACTCAACGAGGAGAGTTGTGTAATGTGTAGTCGAAACCAGCAAGCGCGCACGGGTTGAATTTGAAGTGTGCAACAGGGTGCGCTGCTCTGTTGTTGGCGCCGTCTTAGTTTTCTTTTGTGTAAGTAATGTGGACGACTTACGGGGCCTTTGGCTTATACTTGTTCGTGTTGTTTCCTTTTACAGGGTTGAAGCCCATGAAGTTTTGTTTTGTGCTAACCTAACATCAATGCCTGAAGGGATCAAGTGAACTTGAGTGACTTCTCAAACCGATCCTCGACGTACTACCTGCATACAGGTGGGAGTCAGAGTAATTTTGACTGAAGACTGTATTTTGGAAGATGGTAGTACCCTTTCTTGATATTGGCTCTCACCTTACGATTCGCTATAATGCACTCATCAAACGTAGCAAGATGTTTACGCCGACATTAGACTGAAGACCGGTGATTGAATGACGTTTGGTCAAAACCTTGTACGGCGTGAAACTTCTGATATCCAGCGTATTCGTGTGTGTGCGTGTTAGTGTGTACAGCCTGACCTTTTCTGCTACCCTGGCGTGGTGGTCAGGCTTATGTTCTGTTTTAATCCGGAGGGCTGTGCTGATTGCGACTTAGGTCATTGTAGGTTCAACCATATCAGATTGGCCAAAGGGGAGCAGCCAGACAAAAGGCAGATGCGTTCGTTGTGTATGTTGTTAGTGTGTTCTGTTTTGGTTCGGTTGGCTATTGTCTTTTACCTGACGTGATTCTCTGTACGTGTGACTTGTTTGTCTGCGCAGTATTATCTCTATGTCAATGTGCCGAATGTCTTGGGTTGTGACTGCTAAGCCTTTTCTAGATAGATGATGCTGATGTGCGCGTATGTGTCACCTGCTGCCTTGCGGTACAGGCTTTTGAGCCAAAGGCCTTGGTTAAGGGCCCTAATCACTCTCCTGTCTAGGTCTGGGCGTCTTGGCAGTATTTTAAGCTCAGAAAAACCACGATTATACAACAGAAACCAAATACCATACTGCATCGGCCATCGCACAAGATAAACCCGGCAAGATGGATAGGCGAATATATGCTACTGCCAGACATCCTCATACTGTCCCCCGAATATTAATCCCAGAGCGGAAAATGCTCACTCAAGTTTCAACCATCCGAAGACCAACCTGAAACACTTCCGGGGACGCAAGACGTTCTGCGTTGGAGCATGGAATGTGCTCACGCTGCTGGATCGATACGGCTCCAAAGGACGGCCAGAACGGCGCACTGCACTGATCGCGATGGGACTGTGTCGCTATGGAATTGACCTAACAGCCTTGAGCGAGAGTAGGCTTGCAGACCAAGGTAACTTACGGGAAGCAGGTGCCGGATACACCTTCTACTGGATAGGTTACCCGACAGATGGTGCTCGGGAGCATGGTGTCTGTTTCGCAGTCGCTGATCGCATCAACAGTTTGATGATAGGCGAACCGCACGGCATCAGCCCTCGAATG
>LUCH01005002.1:11464-43397 GCA_013368495.1 Paragonimus heterotremus
AATCTGAGGCAGATATGCACGATTGCGGAACACATGCTTCATAACAGCGGGTAGTATGTTCCGGACTGTGGAATAGTTATGTTGGATGGGCGTAGTCGAACAACATATTTCGTTCGTACACCATCACATACATTGCAGTCAGTCACAGTGTGTCCGAACAGTTCGCGGAATAAGGTTGAGGTCTCTGGTATTCTTGTTGTATATTGATTACTCTTTAGTTTGCGACGTTCTATGGGTAATCACGTATGAATACAAGCACAATATTGATATATGTATGTATTACGAATGTTTCTCAGTGGGTAGTTTCTGTACTCGCTTCACGAATAGACGCAGTCGTAATGCTTATTCCAATCGATAAGCACTTACTAATATAGTAGGAACATAGCGAACGAGTATTTTGTTCCATATAGATAAGATCTTCTGACCATTCGATTGTTCAGATGTGCAGTGTGAAATAGAACTCTCTGTGGACGTGCCGACGACCGGCTGGGATCTGTTCAGATACCCGGCCGCCTGACTTATTTGTTAGTCATATCAGCTCGCATGATATCAAATGTGTGTCGTGTTTGTACACTTCCTTTGTCGTTAGTCTTCACGTACTCGGCAGCAGGTAAACTCTTTTCTGAACCAGATCTACCATAACTAGATGAGGTTTGATAAATCTTGTAACCTTTTTTTCTGTGTAGTATAAAACCTTAATCCAGTTGAGTCGACTACCGAGTTGCGGTATTACTGTGGCGAACGACTGTGCACCACTCAATTGACAAATTCAAATTTGCTTGCTCATATTTAACGATAACTGTTAGTCCAATTTTCGCATAATTTATATAATCCTTAAAGCAAACGTGGCGCCCTATGTTTTATTTATTCCCGCTAAAGACAATGCAAAACAAAGGATTTGGGGTTATTTCTTCCAATGTATTGCCCACCGGTGACAGAATGATAGCCCATTAGATGGGAGTAAACCGCGATACTTTTGATTTATTTGGTTTTTACATCATTCAGTCATAATGAGTAGTTAACATCGATATCTGTTAGCTGGTCGAGAATTGCGAGGAACTGAATCCAGAACAGCTTAAGGTTAACAAACAGTTAAAGGGAACAAAAAACGATGTCTAACACAATTGACTACAGTGGCTTCGGCAAACACCAAGCGTCACAGATTGTGACAATGCACCATGTCAGTGGAAACGGTGGTTAAATTCAAGTTGTGACTCGGAAGGTGTCTAAAATTTGGCGAAGATAATCGCTTGCAATTAGCTGTGACAACGTAGCATCTGTCGAATGAAGCAGCACCACCAAAACAAACGAAGTAGGTACAGTGAAAATAAATCGTTTTTGACAAATGTAGAAGTCCATTCTGATCACAAAATGGAACGGTATATACTGCGTGATTTTTGTCGGGGAATTCTCCAATTCCCCGAAAATATTGTTTCACAAAGGGCTTAACAAAGTTCAGTCGTACGTGACCTTCTCAGTTGGCATAGTCATATACTTACCCGGCCTTCAAGAACGTTCTCATTAACCGCTGTTCGGCTATCTGTTCAGCGCTCGTAGGCCGTAGCGTTAATTGCAAGATCAAGCTGTAGCCGTGTAATCGACACGAAAGTGCTGTAGTTTCGGCTATGGCAGGAATACGCATTACTGACGAGATCTAATGAGAGCAAAGCTCGAGTGTAGTACTTTCTACAGACCGGTAAGTCTGCTGGAATGGGACGGATGCGATCAATCGTGAGTGGTTTCAATTTATTTTAATCACAATCAACGATAAATGTAAAGGATCGTTACGCCTCCGCATTTGCGACTGACGTTTATCCTCAGACAAGCCAGTAAAAATTAAACACATAGTGTATAATAGGTAAGAAGCTTTATATTCGTAGAAGGTGCTTCGTCATATAGGTTGTTCAGGATATAACACCCCTGACAAGATCAGTCTGACAATTACCATTATTATAAAACACGGCACTAAATTAGTGGGACCCCTGATGCTCAACTGTGATACAACTATGAAAAGAAAAGTATGCCTTAACCAAGAAAAAAGACACCAGGGGGTAAAGAATTAAACTACTAAGAACAAGTGCGTCTGAACTCATACGTTCAACACCGTGGGGCCTACGCTTTGCAAACAGATATGCGAGTCATTAGCAAAAGTGTGGCGTCACTAAGAGGCTTTCATCGCCTAGCTTCTTTACTCACTCTTAACTAATAAAAAAACTCTGCCAAACAGCGTCGGCGATTAACCGCCATTTCACACGAAGTCTCTAACCACCCATTCTGTGAATCTTGATTACCCCAGCCTGGAAGACAAGCCCGACATACAGTAGTCAACCTTGGGATAAGTGATTTCCTCTGTTTACGTCGAGTTTGAACTTGAAACTGTTAGTAGGTATATCCTACAGTTTGTCCGTAAGCAAACGTGCAATAGTGGTTACCTAAATGGAGCCAGGAAATTGTTTGGGGATCAATAGCCACACAAATAAACGTCAGTTTTGTGAGTTTCTGGTCATGATGTAAATAGAGTAGCCCATAAAGTGTACGGTAAACGCTTTATTCTAACTTCGGATCGGTTCTTAAACTCAGCATGTACTGCTATCCGCCAACTCAATGGGAACGTCAAGTCTAGCCATGCACAAAAATTAATTCCATTACATGGTACTGTTCAGTCGTATAAGTATGATGATTAGCAGTGGACATTTCAGAAAAGGTTGACATGTTTGCCGCATTGACCTAGTTCTTCGTATAACGGCCATCCAGATGGTAACCACTGACGTTAATCACTTGGCTGAACTGCTGAAGATAAGCAATCCAGGTACTTATCGCTTGTTTATCGTCGGCCTTAACACTCCGGAATCGGAGTAATTCACCAAGAACACATAACACCTGTCGTTAAGTACAGCCATTCATGGTCGATAACACGAAGCCAAACGCGAGGTTAAACACGCAATCGCAAGTTTACTGATCGAAGAGTGCGAACAGTCAGGTGTACGCTATCGCTGTGCGACACACACGTGAGTTAGGCTACAGTAGAAAACTAATACAAGGCGTTTGTGTTTGTGACGAAGAAGTTTGGTCAATCGACCCTGTCCATACATTTTACGTTAAACACCGGTTCTTGATGCGAATTACAATGTTTTAAGGTAAATTTCTGCTTCATATAATAGACATACTTGAAAAGATATTTAGAGTACCTACACGTCGATGTAGAATGTTCGGCATCATGTCATGGTTGTTTGGTGTCTGCGCTTGAACAAATTCGAAGGCTTTTCCATGGTCTAACATCCTCTTTCAGTCATCTACGTTATTTATGCAATGTTTCATATTCATGTGTGTAATCGTCATTTACGCATTGAAAATCGCCTATCTCTAACCATGTTTGCATTTTGACGGACCTTACGGATGTCCGCACATACAAACATTGCATGCACAACGGGTGGTTGTCGAGCACGACAACACTAATTAGACTCGTCAACCGAAAACAAATAGAAAAGTTGTCGGCGATTAACATTTCGAATTATTCTGTCAGTCGCATACTAAACACAAGATACTTAATTTGTAGCGAAGGCGCATGACAACGATAGTTGAATAGAATGAAATTAGAGTCAAAAACCCGCTACCGTTGGAGGTGGACGGTAGAAATCTAACTTCTGCACATGCAACACAACGGGTATTTGTTTGATCATCACGACTTCACTGATGAACAGAAGTTTTGTGTTCGGGTGTTTAGGTGAACAACATGGTCTGACTGACGCTGTGATCTGTCTCTAGGATGTGCCGTACAATTTGTGATGACAGATTTTCTCTTGGTTGCTCACTTGGTTGTTCGTTCGCGCGACAGACTGGATGAACCATCCACAGATTTATCCAGTCATTCACTCAATCAGACGTCGCTCCGGTCTCGCAACGTAATTGTCCTTACAACTGTAAGTGAATTGATAAACGACATATGAGATGGAATAATTAAGCATGTCATATCTAACTTTTTCACAACTAACTCAACGAGTTGACGACAGCAGTTACAGTTATATGCGATCCAGAGTAGGCTAAATCTGATGGCGCACTATACTGGAAAAGTTAGTCTCTTCTGAACACATTTTTTCCTTACTGCTTCAATTTCAAATTTTGTTTTTGATTTTCTGTGGCTATAAGTAGATAAAACGCATATGACCGAGTAGTAAGCATCAGGTCCTTTCTGGAAGAATAAGGAATAATAAACAGGTAAATTTTGTTCACCTGTCCTTCTGATCTAAACAGTTTATGCCGGCAACCATTGTTTTATGCGCTCGAAAATACCCAATGAAGTCATGAGAACGACAAAGTAGCGAACAAGACTTGTTTTATTAAACCATTAGGAATCCAACCAGGGTAAACAACGGCAAACAGAGCTCAGCTGCACCGGTTTATAGGCTTTGGACCAAATCGGATTAATATTCGATGATGTTTTTTGTCAAGGCTTAAACAGACAACACCGTGAACACAATTATTTATTTGTTGAAAAGTCGCACATTTTTTACTGCATCCGTTATTGTGACTTTTAAGAAAGACCAGAAAACACGGAAGTAAATCCCGCAGTACAATCAGTTAAATTTTCAGACAGAACCCCTATAGGTCAAAGCAAAGTCCTTAATTTGTTTTGGTGCATTTTTGAGTCGAACATTATCCACAACTGATCGCAGGTGTCACATTTCAATACACAGTCTATTAGGCCCTTTTTTGAAAGAAAAAAAGCACCACACTCTAGTTTTGCACTCAACAGAGCTCATCAGTAGTCCCTTGGTTGATTGCACTTTGATGATGGGGGGGCGCATGCACGCGCGTTTGCTGATCTTAGACTGTGAAGAGCCAACGTCTACCTGCCGTCAAGTGATTCCGCGTCACACGTGGTTAAGGTCACCTGTGAGGATCACGTGATCAGTGACGCACGATGAAACAGTGTTCGGATGGCGGAACGACTTCATCACTGCCATGAGAACCGTTGCTATAATTACTATGCTGTGTCGGGTTTAAGGTTTGTAGGCGGAAGTTGTTCACTGTGTTTTCACATGTGACGAAATATATGACGGTATGAGCCAATGTGACTGAACAATATATCTGGATACAAAAGCTACGATCCATTTCAACGGTGTTCTATTTACGCTTGCCACATCTCCGTAGCAGTAGATATAGACGTGTGAAAAATTGACTAGTGATCTCTAGAGGTATGTGAAGGCAGTTTCTGTTTAGCCTTGATAGATTGTACAAGGTCACGCGAGTGAATTCATGAAAATAACCTGGAGAAATGGTCCACACATCTGTAACAATCTTAATAACACAATCCGTGCATAAATGTGCAACATTTCTTATAAAATTACTTATTAAAGCAAGATTGAAGCATTCTTTTCCGCTCAGGAAGTTGGATAAAGAAGACAGTTGATTGATAGCGCACAATTTATGTTTGGACAAATTCCGTTGTATCTTCACGAGTGCATACTACAGACCATTTATATATCAGTGAGAAAACGAACAAGATACCAGAGAAAGTCAATTGTCAGAGTGCACAATCATTGTCACTACCATGGTAGTGACAACCCTACAAACAGTTGTTTCTGAACAGACAACATGGGTTTAAAACTTCGAATGGCAACAGCATCAACATATGGCAGTGTTTGCTTTTGAGCAAATAACGCAAAGTGCCATTGTAGGATCGCATTGGTTTTGCGTTATCAGAATATGACGTGCGATGTATGATGCAAGCTCCTTGTTTCTATGCGCGACTGTGACGTCATGTGTTTGCGTAGAATGTTGTTTTAGCCCACTTCTGCATATGTTCCATAAAGCCGGTTCGCAACTGATGCTCAGTTTTGCTAAAGTAGGACGCTCCGAATCTACATCGACGTAAATGAGTAACATTGAAGTTGGCTGAATTGGGTACCCGTTGTTTCACACAGGACGCTGGAATCCAGAATGTTCCGAACAGAATCACTGAGAAGGTCGCAGTGTATGGTCTCTGGATAGAACTAACCAGACGACGGTGAATTCGTTAGCATGCACCGTCGCTCTTAATGGAAAGGCGGAGAAATAGTGGTTTTTCGACAACGTTGGGTCGAATTCTTAAGTTAACCGGTTGGTAAAATCTCACAACAAACAATTTGGGATAACCGTTTAACTGTGGGATGGTTTCCAACAAGGTCATCTTTTCTTGAATCGTATCTTCAGTTTGAAGTACGTCTGGCCTGATCAAACAACGTGCGCGCCAAACGTTGTTTACAGGATAGGGGGGGAAAGCTTCTAAAACACAGATGAGAACATATTTATGTGCTCTTGCGATCGACGCTTCGCTGAATCATACCATCAGCATTCTTTCTTATGCACATTGATTTCCGCCCTCCATGCTAAAATGCACGTTTGAGTGGCAGAAACTTATTCGATTTAATTAGCTTTATATTTGTAGTTGATTGTCTGCAATGAGAAAAGTATCATCGACGTATTGTTTGTATAGCTGCACCGAAGACAACTGTCCTGTTACTTGTTGTTGTTCAAGCTTTGCTACAAAAATGCCTGCCAGAATAGGACCAACCGGGCTATCTACAGCTACTCGAACTACTTGTGTGTAAGCTGAAGCTTAGAAGACGAAAATTTTTTATTTGGTTCAGAGTAACCGTAGTTATTTCAACTCCCATTCAGACATTCCACATCTTAGATGATCTTTTCTCATATAAGGAAGCAGAAATTCGATACATTCGTTCAAGGGGATCTCTGTAGCTTAATTCGTATGAAGCTGTGAAAAAACGTTTTGGCAAACCCAAATTAAAGCGACCAATAAGAGTAACTTTTTATCTGGCTTCTGTTACGGTTTAGAAACACTGAAGTGAGCTGTATTGTCTGCAGACTTTCAACGTTTAATCAAATTTGGGAATGCTTCATTTACAGAGAGCCTACCGATTAGATTAAGTTCACTATAAAGTCCACTGCACTGTTGTTACAGGTCAAGCCCTAAAAACCTCACTTTATGCTTTTCAGATAGTACTAGTGTATGAGCAACTATCTGCGTGTAATCCTTGGAAGTACATATCGAGTACGAAACATTCCCACCCTCAAATCTTGTCATAATTCTCACCACAGTTCGTTTATCCATTACAAGAATCCCTACCTCTAGTTCCTAAATCTCACCCACCGATTTTCTTAGACTGCGTGAATTCCCAACTAAACGGACCAATACTCCAAATTACAAAAAGGACCTCCAGTGGTGCATGCGGCATCGGTGTTTCAGCGGTGAGCAATCAAAAAGGTAAACTGCTTGGGTAGGCAGTCAGAATGTGGATTATCTCTGCATTTGTTATACTGTTGTAGGTGCAGGGGGACGAAGCTAATACTCTCATAAGACGGGTTAGCATCCTGTTTAAACTGACCCCTGAAGAAAACATGCGGCAGTGATGGCATAAGGCTGTTGAGAACATCAAACCCTGGTTATCTTGTATGCTGGCCTAATCCACGTAGGTGGATCCGCTTTTCAGGCTCCATAAGAACATCTCGATGGTCGCCGAATAGAACAGATCGAAAATACAAACACCTCAGGTTACTAGCATGAAACATGAAAAACGAAGATACTGAGTTTAGCGAAAATCCTAGAGAAATCTGTCATACACTTCATTTACTCTGTAGTTCTCATAGAGATGGAATAGTTGCTACCTTGAAAAAGATTTTCGGAATATGTATCTTTCTGTCACACCTGCATCTCATGAGGTGCGCGTGAGACTGCTTGGGACTTGAAATAATTCAATCAATACTGATGTCCAATACGGTAAGTCTAATAGACCCTCCAGTGGACACACTGGAAGAACTGGTATTACCCTTTATTAACTAGTAAATCAGGAGCATGGCAGGAAAGGTTGTTGAGATGATCGTAACACACAGATGGGGCACAAGCTATTGAGAATAAGTCGTATCATGAGATATTCTCTGGATGTGTAATGCTTGGTTTTTTCTTGGTCTTCAATTTCATCAGGGGACCTCTAACGTGGAAGTGAGAGCAAGCAGTAACAAGTGATAAGGATTAACTGCATCTGAGGTGGGACGATATGACGTTTGTTCACATGCTCAACCCTCTAAAACTGGAATAATCGACAGATGGCTATAGAGTGGGACGAGTGCGGAACGAATGGGGAACATGTACGAAGTAGAGCCTAACACAACTTCCGAGCTCGCAACATTTTCAGTTCAAAATATAGCCAGTTAGTGAACGCTCTATTCGGGCCTCAGGCGCACAACGAGAAAAATACAAATGTACAAAAATAAGTCGGTATGCGCAGAGCCTCTGACTGTCGATGAGTGCCATAGACTAGCCGTGTGATTGGTCAAATCAGAACGCGATCCGGCAAGACGGAGTCGTGATTGCACGCGTCTGGTCACATGGCTAACCGACCAGCAACAAGATCGCTGTACAGACACGTGCACAGCACCACAATGAGGACAATCTGGCCTAACTGCACTCTGGTTGCCTGTACCCATTCTGTTCACGACCCTTTTTTTCCGGTCTGCTTTTTAAAATGCACCACTTTGTAGCCTTGTTTTCTGTCTAGTGCATACTTCATACTGTGGAATGGATTAATCCCCGACGCAAAGGTCTATTATATAACCACCTCTAAACAAAACACTTGACAATATAATATAAAATGTGAAGTACAGAAATTGAAGCAAATTTACTTTCAATATGTACTGATGACCATTCAATTTAGAAGACCGTACAAATTGAGATGAAATCACCAATCATTGGTTTAACCAAGGTATTGTTGTTGACAGGCCCAGTCAAGATTTTACAGACTCCAACAAGGAACAAAACACTGTTTTACTCGACAATGATTTTACGAGCTGGATGTGCTTTGCCAGGAACTCATTCATTGTGGCAGACGAAAGTAAAAGTCAGTGTGTCAGAAGCATTCGATTAGGAAAACTGTTTTGTTGCTGAAAGAATACACAGCAAGTTGGATTATGTCATGGACACTGTTCGAGGATGTACAAAACACCGGAAACCAATAGGTTGCTGGTAAACAGTGAGTACAGTTGTTGGTCCGAAATACATTCTACTAAGTGTATGTTAATTGCTTGTCGTTTTGCTGTCTTCAGAATGATAGAAAAAATATCTGTTATCACAAGTATGTTGCCAACCCTAACGTTGATACAACCTTGTAAATGATTCAAAACGTTCCGTTTACCAAGCTTGCTCCAGACTGGTCAGTGAGCGAGTGTTGTCAGCATTTGATGCTGTTGCCTTTGGATTATATGATTCCCTGTTGTGTGCGTAGAAGCATTATCTACGGTCCCCTCTACTCCCTTAGATATCCGTCCTAAAAGCACTCGAAACCTGGCTAAGTATGAACCAGTGGACGCTGTCATCTCTGGCTGCTACATGTGTCACCCTCCTCAACCCACATCAACATCACCATCTTTATTCATTAGCTTGTGATCTGCTTCATTCTGTAAGACACTCACTCATCAGTGCTACTTGCTTTATTGTTCAACATAAAGAAAGTGTGTGGTTCTTCTAAATGTAAAAACTTGGTAAGAGTTATTGTTTAGCTTTCCACTGACTTGGTCTTAAGATAAGATTATGCGACATGAAGAAAGCAGCTATTTGCTGTTACGGGATTTTTTTTTGAATGTTCGCCTGAAAGAATAGGAGCGGACAGGGCCAATACAAGCTGCCAGGTAAGCATGCATTTTATTGGACGTACGTTCAGTTTGGGAGCGATTTTATGTCAAAATCCATCTGGTAATGTTGTTTCTTGCAATTACTGAATAATTCCGTGTACTTGCTTCAAAACCTCTAGATTAACCTAAAACGGCAGACAGCAAATAACAACAGCTGTTCACGTGAATGTTGGAGGCAAAATGATTACAAAGCTCAATAACAAAACAACGCCCAGTTACATGCGTGTGAGGTTGGTAGTAATAAACCGACCAATCATGAAGCCGCAAAGAAATGAGGGACAAACCACCAATACGCCAACAGCAAACACCGAGTTCCTCATTGGTCAGAACAGCGAGGTTATTCGTAGAACTTTGGAAATGAAGTTTAGCCTTAACTGATGTTATAGACGACCAAATGAGTGAACAACAATCTCTTACAAAAATGGTGATCTACAGGCAGCCTCTGGAAGGGATCAATCGACTCAAAGTGAAGAGTTATATATATATATATATATACTGTTCATTACAAGCCATGCAGACAGTGGCGTTTTACAAAATATTATCCTTGAGGAAAACAATGCGCATGCCAGTAGAATAACAGGTGTGAGTCTGTTCAGTAAGAGTGCATGGATCAGGACGGAAACTCAAACACGCGTTATTGTTCTAACAGGTTAGGTAACTGAGACGCGCTTGTTGGATGATTGGTGAACTGATCCTGAAGTAGGTGGTAAACAAGTAGCCAATAACATGTAATCGGAACCCTGGAAAGCAAAGGCTGAGATACTGAGATATTGCCTGAGACATCGCTTCCAGATCGATGGAGAAAGCAGGCTAGAATCGGACCACTTGGAGGAGAGCCATCAGATTTGCAGTTGCGCTGCAACGGCTGCACTGAATTCAAACGCACAGTACACAGAGCAATCCTCGGCACCATATGTCGTGATGTTATGGCAACAGTGAGCCGCGAGAACTACGTCCGTTGAACCTGCTGGATGCCTAGGGTTGATAAGTGGCCAATGTAGCCACAGCCAATTGATAGCGAATACACAATGATTGCACTAGGCACAAGTTGGTTAATTATATTATATCACATTAGATCACACCATATATATCACTAATAAGTAGTTAAGAGGATTTATGATTTTAGATGAGACCTAATTGTGAAAAATCAGAGCTTGGGCTGGATTCGAACCAGTGATAGAAACACCATGCATCAATGCGACGAGCGCTAACCAGCTGAGCTACGAAGCCACGCCAGCAGCCCGGAAATTTCACATGTGGACTCTGTTACCCACCCGTCCCACTGTCTCATATGGAATCCACTAAATGATCCAGGGGATCGACTGCCCCGGCAGGGTATCTCGAACAGTTCACGTTGGACTCCACCAACGCCACTGCTGAGAATAGAAATTGTATAGCTAATTAGTCGTTTGGCAGATTTATTATTTTAGATGAGACCCGATTGTGAAAATTCAGGGCTTCAGCTTGCTGCGTTGAGGCATGGTGTTTCTGTCGCTAGTTTAAATCCAGTCGAAGCTCTGACTTTTCACAATCGAGTCTCATCTAAAATATATGAATATGTTTGTCGGCATCCGTCTCGGACTAACTTGTCACAGTGACCGAAATTAACCACGACCACGGGCGGCTTGCGCGTAACCACTCGTGGTTCCACTGACAAACCATGTATACAGTGAAAACTCGGAGGAATAAGACCACGATGCGATTGAGTGAGACAATTTTGTCCCTCCGGTCATTGCTGGTTAACCAATTAATAGGCTAGCTCGAGAGTGAATCCTGTGTCTCTCGAGAAATAAACGGAGAGAGATTTCAATGATAAGGTGTAAACTGGGATGAAAACTGTCGATAATATAACGCAAAGGTAATCCAATAAAGAACTGTACGTTAGTGCCTTCTAGAGAGGATAATGAGGAAGGAGAGAATTCACGGTTGAAGTGAAATATAAACAAAACATTCACCACACAGTACACTAACATAGCTGACGAAAAGGGAAGGCAGAAAGTGACTGACGCCCGAGTTTCTGAAAAGGGGAGCGGATGACATAGCAAACGACAGTGATCGTTGGTCGACTCGAACGAGAAAAAGTGGATATGACGGATATAACCTATATCACCCCAACGAACTCGCTGTCTCTTGGCCGACCGTCTACTATAAGTAGGTTGGTGACCAATCGATGCCAAACGGTCGGCGCATTTGCGACCTCACACATGGCAACGCCATGTAGTCATGTCTGCACGACCTATGAAACCGAGGGTTCCCTCGAGTACGGTGCGCTTTCGTTCGCGGCCACGCATTCAGGAGCACCAACCGGTGTGACTAACGACAGGATCAACGATGCCCTGTTCGTCTGCGATCGCTGCGCGTTTGATTGTATCAAACCATCCGATCAATCACACAATAATTGCTCATTAGACTCGCGGACGCCCATCAGGATCGTATCTCTCCGGACAGTCCGGTTCAACGTCAAATCTCCCGAAGATCTAAAACCAATGTTACAACGCGAAAGACCCACCTGGAGAACACCACGGTATCTCCGCTTTTGACCACCAGGATTTCGCTTGTCTGATCTCAGTTGTTCTTACAGCAGCGGCTTTAGAATACGATCATCGCCCATCCGACGGACGTGACCTAGCCAACGAAGCCGAATCAACATCAGCAGGGCTTCCATTCTATCCCTATTTGACTGCCGTAGTATCTCAGTGTCCGAAATCATGTCCGACCACCCAATACCCAAGATGCGTCTTAGACATTGCAAATGAAAGCGGCTCAGATGGCACACGTTCGGCTGACACAGTGTTCAAGTTTTCCTCTTTACAGCAGTATAGACTGCAACATTAAGCGGTAGACAGACAGCCTAGTGGCCAATTTCAGGCTGTGGTTCTTCTACACACGTCTCTCAAGTTGTCCGAAAGCAACATGACCCCTTGCCACACGAGCTCCTAACTCGTCGTCCACGGACAGATCAGTGAACAAATTGTTGCCGAAGTCAAGGTCGGTGTAGCTGTCGTAAACGTCTC
Organism: Paragonimus heterotremus; assembly: GCA_013368495.1. Lineage (NCBI taxonomy): Eukaryota > Metazoa > Platyhelminthes > Trematoda > Plagiorchiida > Troglotrematidae > Paragonimus > Paragonimus heterotremus. The sequence goes on from LUCH01005002.1 coordinate 24,163, forward strand.
CGTTGATGCCAATCTCAGGCGTACTTGAAGGAACAGCACCTCCACTGGGAAAAGGGTGAAGAAAAGAGAGTGTCTTACCTGTTTTAATATCCAGCCCAAGTTTGGATGTCACGGCTGAAAAAACCCCGACCAGTCGCTATAGTTCGCTCTCACTGTAGGCAAACAGCGCGCCATCATCTGCGAACAGAAGCATACACATCGCCGAACAACGTGACTGGCTCCGTACGCCGAAACGTCTAACACACAGTAGACGCTCATCCTTACAGTATTCAACCACAACGCTATCTTTTACCGAGTCCTGAAGTGCAAAAACACTGTTAACATGGCAATAGAGTATAAATTGCATGGGGCTGGGGTCAAAAACCAATCCTGCTTCACGTCAATGACAATGTCAAAATCACCACATATTGATCTATACCTTCATGTTCACATTCAACAATCTACCCAAAGTGACGAACTTACCTGGACAACCAAACATACCTTGCACCGCCCATAACACCTCACGGCCCACGGAATCAGAGGCCTAATTGAAATCTACGTAGAGAGCGTATAGGGGGCGGTTGCGTTCGGAAAACTTCTTCCGAACCTGTCGAACAACAAACGCCAAGTCGGTCGTGCTGCGACTCGCTCGGTAGCCACGCTGCTCCTCAGGAACATTGGTCTCATAACGTCCGCATTCAGTCGGTTCAGCAGAATACTTGCAGGCAGCTTGTCAGCATAGCTCAGGTGACTAGTGCTCCGATAGCTGTCAGTGCATTGCTTGTTACTCTTACCTTTAAACAAAGATAAGACGAACGCATCCTTGAACTCTTATGACATTACTTTCTGTTCCCAGATGCAGTGAACCAGCTAGAGCAAAGCGCGTTCCAACGCCGGCCCAACATTCTTCAGAATTTCACTTGGCAATTCATCGTCGTCGGCAGCCATTCCACTGCGCGGTTGTCCAATCATTCTGCAACTCTATCGAATCCGGAGCGAGTGCTAGTGAAGATTTGACAGTTTGTTGTAGCAGGCTGTTCACAGTTACCCAATCAAAGGTAGCAGGGTGGTTTAGTGGTAAGCTACCAAGGTGTTTGCGCCAGACGTTCATGATTTCCTCTGGTTTGGTGCATGAAGAGCCAGTGTCCATCTTGTTCAGTGTTTTGGTGGACTGAACGGATGAACCAGAAATCACCTTAGGTGAATCATAGAATTCTTCGTGTTGTTTGGGATCTGCGTAGCCTTGCGTCAGCTTGCCCAACTTCCTTCAACGGTTGTCCTTGATTCCACGAACACGTTTGGCGAGTTGACGGCGAAAACTCTGGAAAGTCGCTCTTTTTGCTTCGTGATCTGGGTTCATGGTGGAAGCGGCAAGCGCTGTATTCTTCAGCCGTACTCAGTTGGTGACAGCCACATTGTTGTAGTCAGACTAGTAAAGTCATTTCTGACGCTGAGTACGTATCAATTTGGCGGTTACTATCGTGATCTCTTCCTTCAGCTAGTTGCACCTACCCTCGGAGGTAGTGGTTAGTAGAACGTCTTTCAGACGAGCACCAATTTTACGCTGTAAAACAGTCGTCGGCTTGGAGTTCTACAGTCCTTTGGCGTCCAACTTCTACTATTGTCCGAAGAATATACGATGAATGAGCTTACAAACATGTGTAGAAACTTCGGTCCCAACGAGTCCGTGGTCCGTGATACATACAGCCGTGCGTTTCACTCACGTGATGCGCACTTCACGATCAGCGTTCTCGTTCATTGAACCAATGCCGTAGGGTCCGAGGACGTGTGGTCACGCTATCGAGTCACACCGAACTAGAACATTCAAGTCAACAAAACAAATAGTCAGTCACTCACCGGTGCCGACAGGATTATGGTGAAAAGCTGATCATAGAACTGGTCCTTTATATCATCAGTGTGACACATAGTCGAAACGTAAACACTAACAAACGTGCTACATTCACCTCGACCGTTTCGCAGTCGCCTGGAAGTTATTTGAGGGTTGATCCCAGGCGGTTTGCCTATCGTCAAACATTGTTGCAGTCGTCGACTGGGAAAGAGATCTTATATTGCCGAGCACCGCCTGTCGCATAACCTATCCAGTAGAAGGTTTACCCAGCACCTGCTACTCAAAGTTTGCCTTGATTTACACGCCTTGTCTCACTCAGAGCTGCTACATCGATTTCACAACGGCTCAGTTCCATGGTGATCAGTGAAGTTCGGCGTTCTGTACGTCTTGTGGTTCTGCACCGATCCCGCAGCGTACACGCATAGAGAAGGCCTTATATCCCGGTGCGTTGCCTGAGGTTGGAATTCGTGTTGCCCATGTTTGGATGAACACTGTCTGCTCTAGGATTAGTGCTAGCATGATCCTGAGGAAAAGATATGGCAATAGCATATTTTCACTTATCCCCACTACAGCAAACAGCAGAGAGGGCGATCCAGTTTATCCTGCTTGATGATTGATGCAGTATGTTATTTTGTTAATGCTATGTTGCCATTGTTTATGAGAGTTTAGGATATTGATGGGACACTCTGACCTGAACAGGAAAGCAAATAGGGCCTTTAGTCAAAACCTTCGGCTCGGAAGCTCGTACTGCAATGCAGCGGGTGACACACATATACACACACGCGCAACAACATTAACCACCAGCATTAGCTAGACACACGCTCGAGAACCACATTCCTAAAAAGTCGATACACTCACATAAAACCAATATTATTACAAAACCAAACACGGTGCATGGGCAAAACGAGAGCAAGCAAAAACAAATATGAAGCGAAACCAGAACACAACACATTGGCACCATCGATACCAGCGTAACCGTCTATGTTCTCGCTGCCACTCTTAATCCAGTCTGATATGGCTGAACCTGCAAAGATCAAAGTCGTAGTCAGCAAAGTCCGCCGGATCGAAACAGCACACAAACCTGGCCACCGCGCCAATGTAACAGAAAGGGGCAAAGTACACATATATGCATAGACATATTCATTTGTGACAACCATCGACCGCCATCACCTGGTAAACCACTCTCTCCTTTTCAAAACTTGAGACATGTCGGCTCGCCATCCTTCCGTCTGTTTAGATTTGTTGTCTTATCGTGGTTTGCAGGTATTACCTAGCATCCTGATCCGATTTTATCTCAGATATCTGTAGAGTGTTGTTATGTACACATCTATTTTGAAACTATTCTTTCCTTAGAATTCAACATTGCAGCCTCTATATTTTTGTTCTTGGAAAACAATTCACACACTTCTACGTCAGCTTATCACTCATTTAAACGAAGTTGACCAGCTAAGCTACAAAACTCCCATCTACAGGCCTCTCGGTTTTAGTCTAACGGATTCACAGTGGATACAAGATGTGGGAGTAGAACCACACGTGGGGCAGTTCAAGACATTTGTGGTGACGTTTGTGAATAGGCATCCTTTGGCTCCGATGTCTACAGTAAACTAATCCGGAAAGCGGCTTCTGTTAACTGCTTGTGTGAGAATGAGAAAGGAGTCGACATCGTATTACCGCACAAACTACTCTGGTAGAACACTAGACCACTTGAACCTACTTTCTGATGGGGAGGAACTGTTTCAATCACCAACACGTCACGTTTTGTCATTGGTGGCATACAGTATTTGATCAAAGCAAAGTCAACTTTTTGGAATAATGGAGTAGGCATCAAAATTACTCAGAAGATATAGTCACTAACTTGAACAGACAAGAACACAGAGCTACTTCAATTGTACTTACGTTCATCTTCGGTGTTTGAAGCAAGTGACGGTCACCACCTAGTGTACTTTGTGAGACCTTCAAGAATTCGACGGTTTCTTGGTTTAATAAAATCAAAAATCGTGATCGTTTGCAACTTGAAATCTCTGTTATGCACACTGTGCGTCGGTAGCCAACCGCACTCAGTTTATCCAACCCCTTGATTTACCTTTATGCAGTATGCTCGGTGTGCTGGATTCATTTTTGACTTTGAACTTAGTCGTCCTGCTAAGACTCAGGAAGGGTAGGTTGAAAAAGACGTGCCGTTGTGCGCAATTCTACTTGAAAACAAAGGATTGTGATAGACGATCACGAGTTGCTGATTATGGACGAATGATGGAAAGCGCATACGTCAACGCGCCGTACTCAGCTTATGATGATTCGCTTTCGTTTGTAGTAAACGTGTTACTGATTGAACAGTAAGTAGCTAAAAATAAGAGGACAACAAAAAGGTTATGTTGACTCAGCAATCGAACGCAATAAAAAAAAATAAACCAAGATTTGGTTGGTCAAAGTCACAGTCATAATAACCACACTGTTGTGAAAGTCATACCGTTTGACATGCTTTGACCAATATCACGTGTCTGTTCAGGTGTGAGAATAATGTGTTCAACTCGGAACCAGGGGGCTTATAGGGTGTGAACGCACTACACTGCATAAAAGACGTCAGGGTGGGTAATTTGATAGCAATGGAGTCTCTCGTTGTCACACGTTACCTGACCGTCTTGGATTAATTGACTGAAGTTCATCAGACTAACCGAATCACACTACATATGTGCACTTAGCGGTTAATTTCGACAAGGTGTGATGCGCTTCCGTTAAGTACTGATTTTGTAACTCCCGTTTTGGTACAAACCGGATGATGCAGTTTGATGCATGTAGACAGGCGTCTTTTAATTCGATTGACATATTATGATGTTCAAAAATAGCAAGTGAAAATATTGCGGACACAGTAACTACTCGTGGACAAACAGATTGTCTTTATGAATAATTCTGAACGCAGGTTTAACAGTGAACCAGCTTCCCAATGTCACGATCGGATACGTTTGTTTCAGTGATTGGCGAGAACGTCAATGCACCTGCTCAGTCTTTGTTTTTTTTTAATGGAAGTGCATTTAACGCAGCCCTTATTCTGTTACTTTGAGAACGGTGTTGGTTGGACTTTTCTGTGCGTTTGCAAAAATGCACTTTCTCCTATGCTGTGTCATGTGAACGGACTATTGTGATGTGTATATTGGAGCTCTGGTTATGTTTTAGGGGAACAAAATTACAAAAACTGGTACACTGGTCAGTTCATTATACACCACGGACATCAGCGTGGGCCACTTTGATGATGACTTGAGGGATGATCAATGGAAATGTTGGTGTAGTCCCACGTTAAGAAAATCGTGAGACACATTTGTCCCCAAGTCACCAAGGAATTGAACGAGACTGCGACTGGTTGAACGCGTGAACTGCACGTTTGCGTCTACAATAGTTTGCCGAACAATAAAAGCGTCACCCACGTATTTGAGACAAATCGCATGAAGGCCCGTGAACATTTATTCGTCTCTCAGTCTTGCGTTTGATGCTTCAACAAAGATTAGACCCAGGGGCAAACCTTTTACGGTGCACGGTAGCCTATGCACCTTTACCTAAGTGTTCATAGTAAACCCTTCTCAGGAAAGTTTTTCCTATGAACGTCAGTTCACATCTTCCCCAGAGATGCCCTAGTAATTCTGTTGAGAATAAAGTCATTGCCTGAGTGAGACTGAAATCCCGGCCGTGAGCTCGCACTGTTGGCGAGCTCTTACAAAACGGAAATCGAAAGTTGTGTTTCCACTTTTGGCAAACAGATGACTAAAGGTCTAAGAGAGTGCCGGATATCCTACGAATTACGTGACGTTCGATTCATATTGACCAAAGTGCAATAATACTCGTCTGTATGCACTATATCCTTTAGCAAGTTTTTAAGTGATTTCCGTGACTCCAGCTTAAAGAGAAATAGTAGTCTTGAAGTTATTAGTTTGAGGTAACGGGAAAGTTACTGTGTCCTCTCTTAAGGTCATCAGGCCATTTGAGTAACACTCTTGACAGAATGTAGATGAGCGTTTTCACATATTACTAAGGTCTTACATAGCACCACGTTAACCACGTAATATTCAGTGCAACCGTCCGCGTGATAGCGCGATCAGAGTTCAAATCCCGGCCGTGGCAAGAATACACACTAGTTTCGAACTCTTATAAGAGCAAAACTCTGATTTTTTGTTCCATTTTGCCAGCAGATGGCTGGAACATTAACGGCAGTGCAAACCCTATGAGCACTTGTGAGTGGTGCACAACTTAAACAGTGGTTCCGTTTCACAAGCTGAGATCGTGACCGCGAACGCGATTTTAATTATAATTAATATATATGTATTAGGTTCATTAATAATGACCAAGCATACTTGTCACAGGATGGTTTCGACTGATGAAAAATTACACACAAGAGACGTCGTTTCCGTATACATCCTTCTGGATATGTTGAACCATTTTCCATGCAACCCTCCGAAATTTTTGTGTCAAGTAACCGACCAGTGATGTAACATAAACCACAGGGAAAGTATTCGATTAATCGCAGCTGGAAGGTTGTAAGCTATGAATCATCATCTACAACCCCGTCAACCTTGAACTTACCTTGTTTTTAGAGGTCTCTCTACTAAACTGAAATGAGAACGGCAAAACTTGAATGTGCATTTTTTCTGTCACTAGCTTGGTAAAACTTTTGGCATGCAATATCGTCCATGTTGCATGAACTGAATAAAAAAAGAAGTTATGTGTTTATCAAGCATAGGACATAGCGGTTAGCGACCAGTGAGATCAACAAGGACGGTTACAATTCAACATTTGATATCTGTGGAAGATTAAATGAACTACAAATAACAGGTGTAGAAATTTGTTAACATCAGGCGTCTATGTTGAGAGAGTTAGGCATAGGATCGGCTGCAGTCATGCGGAAACTGTATCGGGTTACAGTTACTTGAAATATCGGGTCCCGTTTAATAACATCATCAGCGCATATAGAACACATGCTGTCATATGGTAACATTTTTGTTACTCTCATTAGTCGCAAACGTAAAACACGCAGGTTATATATCACACACAAATATAAATAGATAGGGTAGGGACACGTATACAATCACACCATGTATTATTTCATCGCCACCACGGAAACTCTATAGGTTGTTTCAAACACTTTTGTGCGCATAGCGCCGGCTGGTGAATTCTGATCAACATGGCTTCGCTAAAGGCCAGTAGTTTCGGGTTCTGTTGACGTAACAATATTTTGAATGATCTATATAGTTCAGCCTGGTGACCTGTTATCAATTTCTATTGATGATAGGGAGGATAGTACCGCTTACTACTTGGCGCCAGGCTATGTGGATAAATTTACCGAATAGTGCTCACTCATCTTATTAATGGTACACTCGACTCAACACAATTGCACTAGGTTCGTCATGCTAATCATTAATGGCGGAAATCTGACGGTCGACCGGGATGTGGAAGACACAGCAATGAGGTATGGTGTCGTCATAGAAAGTTAGCTTGAACACCTTACGCGTACAGACACATGGGTGGTGATGACATAATATGTGGTGTGACTGTATACGTGTCCATACCCTATCTATCTCTGTTTGTGAATCATGTGTAACCTGCGTGTTTTACGTTTGCGACTGATGAGAGTAAACGAAGTGATAACATACCGCAACATGTGTCCTTTTTTATATCATGGGGTTACAGCTATTCGAAGACGAAAGCAACGAGCTTGGCTCATATTCCTTCAATTTCTAAGAATGGTAAACTCGACCATTCACCAAAGTCTACAAAAGTGAAATATTCATCACGTTGTTTCAGTAATAGGTTAAGTCCAACAAAATTTCTTAATCAATAATCAATTAGTAAGGCTTTTACCGCGTACTTGTTTTGCTGAGTTCCGCCTAACGATCAATCTTTTTTTTCATTGATTCAGTAGACTCCTCGGGTAGACGCTACAGTGACGATTTTCAGGCAGTGAACTACTCACTTATCTAAAGTAGTCATTAGTAGTTTACTTCATTTCACTGCGCTGTATCTTTAATTTACTGTCAACATGTGGCGGTGCTGCAGTGGTTTTAACATTTCAGTTTTCCGCACCAAATCTCAAACATACACACTGACGGTAACAACAACGGTTTCCGTTCATGTCACGTGGCTTGTTTGCTTATGCTGGCTGTTACACTAGTGCTTTAATTGAGATAGTCTGTCGGCTGATGCTGGTTCATTCTTATCTGCATCTACAAAACAAATAAACCGCTTAATTAGTGCTCTTTTCAAAGTTTGTTCAGACTGCAATTCTCAAACGTGCTTTTTCTATCACTCGGTCTGCGACCTGTACTAATCATACAGACCATTAGGACAACAAAGTTGGTTCGTATTGATTAATTCTGTTTCTGATAGAGGACACAAAGACTTTTTTGCATATTGTATGTTCGATGAACTTTGGTTGATTATTGTCAGTGGAATGAGCCAGTGTTTTTCCTCACTGAAACACCACCTCACATATTTCTTTGGCTATTACGTTTTCTTTGTAAAGTTAGACGGAGTTTCATCTAAGACCCAAAGTTGAGACGCAACAGTATCTCACGGCACAGTGGAAACGGGGAAAAACGGTTCTCATGGAGTGTTATTTATTGCCGGACTACACCTAAGTGATGTATCAACGTACACCACAACAATTGTGTACACTATGTTACCTGGCTGGCATAGACCTTTGTCAGTTTGATAAAATGCTCCACGCAAAACCATGAATAGTTGCAGCTGTTGCACTCAGATCCCCGTCCATTAGGCGCTGAAGTTGGCCATTAGTTCAAGCATGAGCGATGTAGATCAAGTTTAATAGCATACTCTTTATCACCATCACGAAATTCGTATTTCGGAAATGAAAGTTTGTTGCTTTCGGATTGTTAGTCTATGTTTTTGTGAGGACAATTTATTGGTGAAGTAGGTTAGTATCCAAAGTCATCCGTAACGCAACACACCACTAGTCGTCACAAATATATAATGTATTTTAAACAGCATTTTCGTACTGAATCTACTTACCGTTCCGTTCCTATTTCCCTTTTAATTGTTTACCTTTACTATTTATAGTGCCATAGCAAAATAGTGTTCATCAGCTGCCAGTAGTGAGTAATGGACACAAAGCTTTTGTTGGTCTTGTTTGTCCACAACCGGCTTTCAGAAGGATGGACCATGTATTCCGCCGTAACCAATGGGACATGCGAAGGTAATTAGGGCTGAATTTATTTCACATGATAAACGTTTTCAAATCCATACCGAATTCTTACGACAAGAAACACAGGTAATCAATCTAGTGTTTTCAGGTCAACGTGTACGAAGCTACCCGTGCGCGGACTTCATGTTCTGCTCCAAATAACCGCCTATTATGTAACGCCATCGAGGACTGTTAATCAACTTTTAACGAGACGATGCAATATTTTTACATGCATGTGCAGTGAGCCTACTCGATTTCTAACCGTTCAGCTTGTTTTCCGCCCTACTTCTGTTCTCAGTATGGCGTACGCAATCAGACCTGCATGGGGAAGGCAAAAGCGTTAAAAACAAACAGATCATCACGTAATCTACTGTACATTTACCAACGTGTATTCATACACAGGTATGAAGCCAAGAGTCTTGAGAACAGATTTCGAAAGATGTATGTGGTGTTTGATTGCACACTACTCCGCAAACCGTATATTTTGGAGTGCGATCGATTTTTCTGTCAAGGATCCTCATCCCCACATACCGAAAATATTTCCTTCGCAAAGGAAAGGATTTTACCAATTAAAGTGTACAGAAACTTTCAGAACAATCCCAAGCTAATCTACAATAGTTTTTAACTACTCGGTCTTAAATCCGCAGATTACTGTTTATTTGGTGACCCTGACTATTATTTTCGGTAACTGGCCTTCAACCTATTCTCTCGGGAATATTTATAAGTTGTTATGTACCTCACGTTCATCTACATGTTTTTACTCTCAACAAGTAGGTTTTTGGTTAGAACGAAACGACTTTCCTCAGTCGCTTCCGAAGTTGACTTGGGAGCGATCACCGATTTCAGGCGGGTTATTGTTCCGGTCAAAGGTATAGCATTTCGTCTTATCCGTGGTTACTTTAATATATTTTTCTGGCATTTACAACACGCTTCAGCTTAAGTTACCTGGTACAATCACCCGTGTGTTAAGATATCATCGTTGTTACTTATCAGCTCTAAGAATTTCTCATCCATCTTTCCCCGATGATGAAATTTCTATCAAATTTGGCACCCGAATATGGTGCTTATTGTTATGTGAATTTTACAGGTTCCCTCCCGAAAAACTCATGATGTGATTAGAGATTCCGGAGCATTCAGGCCACTCGCCAAAAAATGTCTCGTTCTTTGAAACACAACAGACAGCCACCAGTGAGGTTGTTCTCTTTGCCATCGTGACAACCATTCCATTGATGTTACTATGTTCAGGATGGAAGTTATCCGCAAGATTCCGTATACTACTGGACCGTCTGACCTCGTGACAGAGAAAAGTTGAACGTGATATTGGAAACATCCATCATGTGAAACAAATACAACGTGGTCAAGACCAGTCTCTGTTTCCGAATTCGAATGTAGAAGCTAATGATATCGACTGGAAAACTAAGGTTCCGATCTTTCCGGACGTCTAGAGAGCATAATTCAAGAAACGAAAGCAGCAGAAAACTGTAAGCAATCACATCAAGAGGACTGTAAGTTACACTATCGGGACTCTAAAACTCTTGTGATTAAACGCGAAGACGAGAGAAGACACGTACCACGGAATGACACCGTTACTATGGTAGTTAGTCTGAACAAATCGCTTTTTGAACAGAATGGGTTATAAATGCTCTTTTTAGAGGTACATGCTAACACGCGACGAGATGGGCCATTCTGTGACACGAATTACATAAGCCGTTTACTTAGACAAGTCTTTGAGCTATCATCTCCGAATGGTCAGATAGCCTGCAACTCCATACTAGATTATGCACGTTTACATATTACTGCTGAAACAATTAGTCCCCCACTTTGTTGTAGCTATGATTTTGTCGGCCGGACCTTGTGGCACTGCGTGCCTCACGTGATGGCTAACAAGTCTCCCACCGCCTACGGACCAATGAGCCGAAATGTCGGCTTGTGTATTCCAAGAAATATCTGGACGCGCAACCCTACCGATCGGCTGCGTGCATGTTTAGAACGTGAGGATGAGAACTCATGGTACCCTCCTATCTCACAAATGGTGTCCCGGAAACTATTTTTGGAGTTTAAAACACCTAACGGACATTGCAGCTAAATACCACATCCAAAAAGATAAATTAAAACTGGCCTGCCAACCGAGTCAGACTAGCAAACGACAATAATACACCACTGAAACTATAGTCATGGTACCTGGCGAGGAGGTGCACGCGTTTTACAGGTCAAATGGTCCAACTCAGTTGTTTTAGTGTATTGGTTACCACCGTCCATGAGTCGCAGCACCTGGGAATCGGAATATTTTCATCATTGTCGAGAAGGCAACATAGGGCCGAATTACAGTACGCATCAATTAGTGAAAATGAACAAAGTGAGAGTACGACGGATCCTTAACGATATTTGGTGTCACGTCTAAGGTGTGTAACCCTTGAAATGGATATACTAGAGGCTACGTTCACTTTGCGAAATATCCTCTGGTCGATGCCTACTAGTTTCATGTCACAGACGAGGTGGACGACATTTTATGGCTGCCTGATTCACTTAGGCTGTGTGACCGCGTTAGATAGGCCGTTATCAAGCGCATCGTCTTTGGTGATCATCAGTGAATAGCCCCATCCGGGTTAGTACATCGGAATCCCTTGTAACCTCCTTGTCGCTTTGCGCCTGGCCGTTTTTACTTAGTTTGACGAGCCATCCTTCAAATAAATGTGGCTCCAGCGTCTAATCGAAGATCTACAAAATCTCCTATGTGCTACCATTCAAGCAAACCTATTATAATCAACCGATACCGCCGACCGCCTCTTGCAGATATACAGGAAGTAGATAGCCCAGGTATCCGCGCAAGCGTCAGAAGCACTGACCGACTTAAACGACCATATGAACAAGCTCAAACGTCAAGTCCAGGAACCCAGCACTCAGAGATTATGCTTGCGTGTCCTAATTCGTAATTTTAACCCCCGAACATCTCGTTCCAGTTCCCGAAGTCGGTTAGTACCTACAGAATGTTCCAATCCTAACCACTACTGGCATTGTCAACTGTTAGACAGTCGTGCCGGATTTTCCGCCATCTCTGTTCCCTACTCAAAAATGATCGAGGGAAGTAGCCAGCCAGCATGCTGTGGCAAACGATTTTGTTGACCTTCCCGGTCACTTATTTTTCATTCGAGATGGACAACCTGGAGTTCGCCACTTCATTCAATACCAGTACGGAGGTCGTCCTTCTCCCACCACAGTCTCGAGAACAAACTAGGCAGGCGTAGTCAACCATACTTCCACTAAACTCTTATGATCAACGCTTATGTATCTTGGACTTGGGCCTCCACCGCACTTTCCGGTAGATCTTCAGTGTGGCAGACTTCCAAATACCGACATTCGGCATAAACTTCTTCAAACATTTTTACCTATTAGTTAACGCACGACATCGTCGAATAGTTAATCGCAAGGCCAACTAAGTCGCTATCGGAATTTCGGCCAACATGTCTTCAACCAGTCTCGTGCACCGGTGTACAAAAATTTGCGGGTAGTTTTTCAAGACAAAAAACACGTCATGAAGGTGTTGAAGAGCGTTCGTTTTCCGTTTTCCATTCCCGCATTCCTCCAGGTGAGTTTGCTACCTATCAATACACTTAAACTCATCTGTTTCGCTTTGTAGTAACCTGGTAACAACTCAGATATGCCTCCCGCACAATGTGTAAAACACTTCCCGAAATACTATTTCACACTGCACATAGGTTCGTTTGCCCGCTGTCAAATTAATGAATGCAACTGCACTTGTCTGATTACATGTTTGTTAGCTTATGTTCACTGGTAGCATTATACAATTTTTCCGACTTGTCGGCACGCTCGACGGCGGTATCCCTACCGCACTGGTTACCATAGAGTATCAGTGTTGTAGAGCGTTTCACGAGACCTGTCATAACTTTCAATAAGTTACTTTGGACTTCATATCTCTTCAAGTTTTCATTTCTTTTGTGATTCCTATTGCGTACTTCTTGAGATTGTTAGGATGATCCACGTAGCTGTTAAACTGTTTATATTCAACGCTTCAATCTTTAGTTTGCTTTCACTGGTCGATAACTTGCTCAATTTTACTCAATGGTGATTTAACTCTCTTGTGTCCGTGGTGCTGATTTTTGATCCGGTAAAGCCGCTGAGTCTGTTGGTCGTTTGGTGTGTTCCAAATTGGTATTCGGTGTCAATCGTCGTGCTTGATCGAGCCAATGGATACATATCAATAGATAATCACCAAACAGCATGACTACTGGAGCGTAATTGTGCTTTAGCTGACCGGCCTGACGTTGCGCCTATTTGAGCCAATAACCCGCACCAGCTGTCATCTAATCCTTCTACTTTTTACACGATATCTTTTACTACTGCCTGCTGTTTTTTGTCACTAACACTGACAGTAGGTGTCATCCGGTAATCTTTGTACGCTCCATCAGGTTCCGTTTCTTCGTCAATGCAATATCAAATAAACAAGTTTCCGACAAATAACCTTTTTGGCTATTCTGACAATGCTACAAATCTGGCGAAATACGCGTATGCCTTGACCTGAGATTACTGAACTCCGTATTCTGCAGGTTGTCAACTTCAGACGATAGTTGGCTTTAATTGAGTCAAGCCCGTTCTGTGGCGGATGTTTATTGGTCATCTGCATACTGGCTGTTAGTAATAGGTGAAGAATCTAGTACTCTAGCTCTTTTTGAACATTTCCGAAAGTTGCGCCCATCCAGCAGGCTAAAGACGTTCAGCCAAAGTATTCTGAAACGCCTAATTCAGGCACTTGACAAAGCATGATATTCGTGATACAGACGACATGCTGATATATGAAAAAGTACCGCAGAGCATGACAGTAAGCTGGAAACCTTTCTGTAGCAGTGGTTTTCTCAAGGACTAGTGATGTCACTAGGTGAAGTGAGCTTTCAGGCAGTAAGTTTGACGTTTCTTATCTGATAGACTCAGGGGTGATCCAGACATGGTAAAGGCGATCCAGTATATGCCGGCCGCCGAAAGTGAAAAGAGGGTATTACGTCTGAACGAGTTGATTCCTCCAAACGTTGACTGACATAATACCCCCAATTCGGCAAATTTCACATAAAGGAGTCAAATGGTGTGATTCTTATCAATCAGCGTTTGACAAACTTTAAACGTTAATTTCTTTAGCTCCGGCACTAACATGTCATAATTCTGCGCTTCCTCTGATACTTCACTGTAGTCAAAGTTACGCTGGTTCTGGAGCTATGATGCTACAACAGCAGAGACTGGTTGAATGAAAAAGCCATGGGTTTTCAACTACGGAACGAAATTACGCGCTTATCGAAAGGGAAGTGCTGAAGGTGGTTTATGCTCCGGAACGCTTCCACACATAAACATTCGGGAGTAAGGCTATGGTACACATAGACCACCAACCTCTGATAACAACAGTTATGGAACCACTGAGTGCCGCTCCCCGACGTCTAAGAAGATTGATGATCAGGCTAAGAAAGTATCATCATCAGCTAGTCTGCCGGCTAGGAAAATGATTACACATCGGTGATACTATTTATTGCGCCTGTATACCCGGTACTACGGCGGATGACTTTGCATTTCAAACCACTAAAACAATGACATACATAATAGTATCAATGGTCAGTGAAGCGAGGCTGCAAGACGAGACAGAATGAGAACAGGCCCTGAGCTGGCTGGTTTTTGTGGTCATTTTGTGCTGACTGTAGTTCGCGGTACGTGGATGCTGTGGAATACTCGTCGGATTGTTTTGACATCGACTGGCTAACCAGAATCATGATAAGTGGAATCGCCAGCAAATTGCGTGCTCAGATTGCTGGCCAGGATATACCGGAGATATTTTTCTCTACTAATGGACAGCACTTGATGTACACTGAACTGAAGACGTTTTCGGGTTGATGGCAGTTGAAGAGTCAAACGTGAATCCCGTAACGAGTCAAACGAAAGAACAAAGTCATAGCCTGTACGGCTAAAAAGCTAGTGAAATTTGTCTGAGTTTCACGTGGATGTTCTTTCCCGATGCACACAAGAAGGAAGAAGGGGTTAAATAAGACCATTGGCTACATTGTGACACAGTAGATGTTTGGAACAAGAACAAGGACAAAACAGTCCATGAAATCTTAACCGTCACTTTACGACATTTTGGAAAGTTTAAATGTTCATTGAAACCTACAGAGTCACACAATGTAAGAAAGGTTTACTGGAATCACGAAGCCCGTAGGCTTACTAGCATTGAACCAGAAAATAAGTTGTGAGTCCAGTCCATCTCTGAGAAACGGGACAGTGGATTCGTGGGGTAGTGATCAATGATCGTGGGCATAGGTCACATGATGACGTGGACCGAGCAATGAGAAGACTGTGTGCAGTTGAGAGAACGGACTCCATACCGGAAAGGAAGATATGTGAGAGAAGCCACGCGAAGTTGCCAAGAACAGAATTGTTAGAAAAGAGGCAGGCAATGGATAGAGAACGTTCACCCGGTCAGAGCTCACGGACAAGCTCCTGCGAGCGGAACTGTAGTCGATTAGCCTCCACAAATCAAAAACGGTGATCAGCTGCTAAATCCAGTTTGGTTATTAGTAGCGGTAACTGAAACAAGTTGTGTAACTGTGTATCTGATTTAGGCAGTATACTTCCCCTAGTCAACATCGTGGGACACACTAACGAAAGAGGCTAACAAGACGTAGCACGCTTGTCATCCAGCAGCAATCGCTAAGGCAGACAATTTTCAATAAAAATGGCATCGTTTTCCTTACAAACTAAGGTTACTTATTACTACATAGAACATTGTTTTGATCTTTTTCGATACCATACTCACATACAAGACATTCTTCAAATAACGTCAACCCTACTTTGACGGTTCTATTGAACGTCCACCTGGGAGATCAGGGGTTTGGCTCTCCACGCTTCGCAGTTCTCCCACTTCGGTTCCTTAGGGTCCGTAGCAAAATCCACACTAATCTCCAGCATACTGTAAAAGCCTGTGTCAACCCGGTGAATTTATCTAAATCTAAGCCAAGCCGTTATTGTTTAATTACAGTATATGTGTCATCGACCATTTACAATCTTGATGTAACCCTTATTGTTCCTTTAGCTTGGTTATTTCTCTCCGATCGGACCAGCTGTGGTGCGTCAGAACTTTTGTGATTTCGGCATACTGAAAGTATCTTTCTTCGAGAAAGCGAAATCTGCATCACCATTAATCAATAACTAATACAAATCAAGAATAGAATACGATGACGACGAGGCTCTCCGTTTTTCTCGCATCCGAATTACCTTCGCTTTATTACTGAGTGAAAATAACATCATTTTTGTAAAAAGCATATTGTACCTTTTAACTAATCCTGTACAGTCCGTGAATGGTTCACTAACACTTGCAAGAAGAGGTAATTGAATAACATTGTGAAATGTTCCAGTGATCACCTGATGAGCGTTCGCTGAAGGTGGGTTCTATTAGTCTAGACCAGTCAAGATGTACTGACACATGAGCCCAAGCAGAACGCATTTGTACCAGTTGACCTGTCGCTTGGTTAAGGGAAAAAAACTGTTTCGCAGCATGTCAAGTTTTTATATAGTGTGAATAAATTCCAGATTTGATTCCCACTTCACATGCCGATTAATATTTGGTTTGCAAAACATTGGATTAAGACCACTCATTATAGGTTTCACATCTTTTAATGTTCGCTGCACAAGAAATTGGACTTAGCCAGACAACACTGCCATAGTGTTTCACCTTAAAGAATCGCATCCATCTGAATACTGAAAGTGTCGCGACTTATTCTAAGATGTTTACCTCTTCAGATGAGGTAAATGACACAAAATGTTCCACACCTTATTATTAATTGTTTTCTGAGTTAAATAATGCACCTTATGAAATTTTTAACATTGTGTATACATTTCAACATCCATAACCAGTGGGCGTCTTGTGGAACGCTTGAATTTCCAGAGTCGTTAGTAAACTGACCATTCTTTTGTTGGATTCTGGTGTTATTCATTCTAGAATCTAGTGTTGTCAAAATGTTTCAATGTCGAATGCATAGTGGATTATAGCACAGGTGGAAGTTCATAATATTAATGAGTGGGTGGTGATGTTACTAGTTACAAATCGAATGAAGCGCACAGTTGATCAGAGCATTCCCGCTGATACTGACTGTCTATTACATCGGTTTGATAGACTGATCAACAAACTAGACTTGACCGACATAAGACTAATACACTACAGTGACGTTGGTGAAAGTTTTTCAACCCATAGTCTTATCAAGCTTTTCCCGGTAGAACTTCCTTCTGGCTGAGAACAGAATGTAGTATTTCGGGGTTTTTCTGCAGTGAACTGTTAAGCATTCTGTGTTCAGCAAAAGTGCTCATTGTGATTATCTGTCCAATAGGGATATAGATCAAGGTGGGCAAAAACGGAAGCAATCCCTGCTTCTCTAATGTAAAGTACATCAGAGTAGCAAACCAGGGACGGTCGGGTAATCAAGTAAAAGGGCACCGAGTTTTACTATACGAAAACATCCAACGAAATATCGCAGTCCATTAGATCTTTCTCACTTTCTATTCACAGAGGTAGACATAAGGACCTAGTAAAACAGGGCAATGAACCATTAATATACTTTAGTAAAACATATAAGTGTGATCCCTGGATTTGATAATTGTTAACCTAATACAAAGCATACAGAGTCACCTTGTTTATTGACACATTAGGGGCATAACGATAACCAATGTCTGGTATGCAGTTTACTTCAGTAAGTCCTTGTTTATCAAGGCAAGCAATACAGCGAGTTTGTGTTTTCCCATCAGAAAAGCAATTTCGTATATCGTTGCAGTTATTCGGTTTGATGTTCTTTGGGACTGAATGCACTCTTCAATTATTGTGTTGTCTGTTCGCACCATTTTCTTGGGAATGGACATAAAGATCGATAGTTTCACCGAATACTGCAGCAAAAGGTCGTAAGGGTTTGGCAACCTAGTAGATGATGGTTTGTAAAACGAAGACTTGTCGTTTCGAACCTGGCTTATACTGCCTCTACCTGATGACTGCAAGTATGGACAAAACACGGTCGTGAGATGTCTGTTCGGATGTGAATAACATAAGTTTTATGCAATTAGCATTTTTCGTTCTGGTAACGATAGCCGATTCAGAATTCAAAGTCCCGAATGGATTGCTTTAATTTACGCCAGTGGGGTGCGACAGAAACAAACGACAAATTCCGTCATCAAGCTAAGAAAATCACACGTATTTTGTGATTTTATAAATCCCATGAGGTTGTGAAATGATGGTTTAACTACCGACGACGACTTCAACTTACTCAAATGAATGATGAGGAGTGGATCGAAATATTTCTAAAACCTGAACATAACGCTATGGAACGTACGGGGTTAGCTTTTGTAGATCGAATTCCGACGACCTCAACCCTTAAAAAACTGGATACCACAATCTTCGACTGAAGAACGCTTGCTTAAAGAATGGATAGAAACACATCAGATACCTTCCTAGAACGGTCTGAATTAACCGGGTTTGAAAATGATGCATTGTTTATTGAGTTACTCACTTCACTGTTGGATCAGACTTAATAATGCTTACAGTCAACTAATCGGCAAGATTCACAGGTGGACGTGCATGTGTAGCAGAACTCACCAAAAACTGAACGTCGTATCTAAGCAAATACATAATGCCAGACTGAAGCGGATACTGCTTTATAGTTTGGAGACAAACAACATATGGCTGACAGCCGTTGACATTCTGCTCGTAACAGTTATGGCTAACCTCCAATTCCCTTCACGAGTTCAAACGGTGTTCACGGCTCGTTATCCTCCTGCATACGATTTGCTAACCTAGTACTGGCATTTCGTTAATTTGTCTATAGTTCACTCAGTATGGATAATTGTATAATTACTGTACTCAAAGATACCAATTCTTTAGCTATGCGATAAATTTCTTCAAATGAGTGTGTTGATTTAGCACGACTTCAAGTTTATTAGCGACGCGTATTTGGTGGCATTATGTCTTACTGCCAAGTTGGCTAAAACAGTTCAGAAGGAATTGAAAAAATCAAGCCTTTCAGTTGCAGAAAGTTTGAAGACATCAGTGAAGCAAGAACTGAGTGGAACATTAAATGAGACGAGAATAAACAAGATAGGAATACTGATGAGTAGTCGGGGATTTGGTTAATTTCAAATTGAACATCACTCACAATTGATCGCAGCTGTCGCATTCCCATAGACTTTCCAGTC
>LUCH01005003.1:0-18875 GCA_013368495.1 Paragonimus heterotremus
GAATAGCCGCGGTATCAGTAGTATATTACGATCGCTGAACTCCACTGCACTAGTAACAGAAGCAGCATACCCAGACGCGTTCGAAAATTTCACATTTGGACCCAGTCACCCACCGAATGCCTAATGGCAACGTAAGTGGATACCAGTGCGAATTGATCGAGAAATCCTGCTTGGGTAGTCAGCCTATTGGAGCACTTAGTGTATTCCATATAACACAATAAACTGGATGGGTAACTGAGTTCAAAGGTGAAATTTCTGATCATCCAACGTGGCTTGGTACCACAGCTGATAGAGCAATTGCCACGTCTGGGCCCTTTGTTTCTGTCGTTAGTTTGAATCCAGCCTGAGTCCAGATGTTTCACAATTAGGTCACTCTTAACTGTTACAAGAGACCTGAATGCACAATTAGATCTCCTTTCAGTTGTCCAGCTTGCCACACTATCTATAATGCAACAAGAAGTGGTCTCGTACTAGGCTTAATAGTTCATCAAAATATCTTCAATGAACGTGTGAGATGAGCAAATGAACAGAATTATTTCGTTGAATCTGTAACAGATATAACGTCGCTTGCTGTGGACTGAAATCAGTTTCTTAGACCCATTAATGACAATTAGTTTGTTTTAGTGATGAGAACTGTCACAGAAATGATCGATGCTTGGAGTTACTGTCGGCATGGTCTTCAGCAGGAGTACGTGTGCTTCAGTCGACGCTCAAATAACAGACGTTCGGTAAACATATGGATACAATTTCAACCATCAGTGTACGTGAACTAGTCGTAGTATACTGCAAACACGACGCTGGGACGTTTTTTGCTGACCTTTCTTTCTTTAATCTGCAAGGGGACTAGTCTTTTAACTGAACAGCACACCAGTCCATTAATTGTACATGAAGAGAGCAAAATTACCTCTTTAAGGAAGGTGCATCTGGACCTGTTAGAACACTGCAATCTGCCCTCTTCCCGAGTAAGTCAGTCCACACCATCGTGACATTACAAGTGTGAAATGAAGTGTCAGTTAGATTACATAAACAGTGTAGAAGTGTCCGACTATCGAAGAACTTCAACTTTCCGTGACTAGATAAACATGAGCCAGAGCATCACCCTGAAGCCATCAACATATAAACTTGCTGCCGCAAACTGTCATCACTTTACGAAGATGTATTTTTCATACAGATCAAATAACCAAAAGTCCTACAAGAAATGACGAGCAAATGGGTGCGCACAAAAACAGTAATCGATTTTTCCCAGTCGGCAATCATGACACGGTTGCCAGGACGTGTGCGTTATGCCTGAATATTCCAATTCATCCGGTGCACCAGGAGACGAGATGAACAATTGAATAGTGAGCGGGCTGGTGATAGGCGGATCAGCAACTGATCAGTAACTGGAAAACGCTCAATCAATACATCTTGAATTTATCTTGGTAAACTGAAGACAGTGTTCATATGAACACAATAGGAAGATGGTGAAGATAACAAGGATTCGACAGAGAAAAGACGAAGGATTAAAATACGAAACAATGAGTTACTGACCCTCGTCTAAAAGAGTGCCAAGGTAGTGTGCTAAGTTCGCTGTCACCTGTTTCTGAACGAATAATAGTGATATCTTCAGGTGTACAATTGACCCCTCGGAAAAAGATAACACGAGTTCCGTTATAGTCTGACAATACGTAAAGGCTCCAAAAGGCCTGCTGAATGACGATATTCGAGCAAGTGTTCTGTTGTGGCATTCTTATGTTCCACTTTCGGGATGTGCTCCGAGATTCGGGCTTGCAATCCTACGTAATATGACGAGCATCTACACGTAACTTTATAAGGTCTGAGGTGAAGGGTGTTATCATGAGATTGTTCTTTGAAGCTGAAGAGAGGCTCCTTGTTGAGTGCAATGCAGTGAGCTTGGCTGACATATACCTGCGGTTCAATGCTGACTCCAGTCTTTGCTCTACCGGGAATGCTACACCATCGTCCTTGGAGAGTGAATACTTGTACACTGGCCTAGGAGATATTATTATGACAGCTAGTTAATGTCGACTGGTCGTTAGTCAAAAGTGAAAGTGGTTGAGCGTTCGTATATGATAATTCGGTAGTGCCCAATGTGAGGTCAGTGGCGCAGTGATCAACACGATTGCCTCACGAAAGCGTGGCCGGAGTTCTAATCCCAACCGTAGTAACAATATGCACTACAGGCGAACTATAATGAGAACAACTCGAATCTTGTGTTTGTTTTCGAAAGATACTGGCTGGAATGTCTATGAGAATGTCACAGCTGCGATCAATTGTGGGTGATGTTCAATCTACATGAAAATTTGAACACCTTAAGACCTGTTATTGGCTACACCACCAGTGCAACTTACAAGCTGGCTGTATTTATCAGCCCTATAAATAAACCACTGCAGAACAAGTTTGTAAGCAACATTAAACATTTCTTTGATTTTGTTAACAAACTCGAGCACGTGATGTTACACAAAGATGAGACTACTATTAGTTTTGACGCGACCTCTCTATACATCAGTGTACCGGTAAAACGCAGCATTGTTATCGTTAAAGACTTATTGGAATGTGATGGCTGTTGAGGTAAGTACTAATTTATTACCTTTCGAAATTGTATCTGGTCTTGAACTTTGTTTGCACTCAACCGCTTCACATTCAACAAAATATTATACAGGTAAATCGATGGTGGAGCTATGAGCTCCCCTGTTGCACCTGCAGTAACCAACCTTTTTCGCAGACTGTATTTCAGTCACATAGCACCTTAGGATGATTGGTAATGTATCCTAAGGATTCAGCCTCTGTGAGCGACCAGACAGACTGCGTTTACGGAATCAAGTGCAATGGTTGCAATGCCAATTACATAGAGAGGCAAACAGACCACTGAAAGTGCGCGTTGCCAAACATAAGAGACACACTCGGTTCCCTCCAAAAGAAGCATACCAAGCTCGCGGAAGATTCGGCCATTGAACTACGTGTACTGCCAGAGAATCACGATGTGTTTCAGTCAAGCCTGAATGAGTCACAAGGGTCTGTCTGCTTACGCAGAGAGATGTTGTGTTGAAGTTCTCACCATTTACACACAATACGCGTGCATTATCATCATCATAGCAATACAACAATGGTTTTCACTAATGCTCAACTGGCGCATAACCATAAAGTAAAAAGCAGACCCCGTGCAGAAAGGAAGAGGAAGGATGGAACTTAACTGGTGGAAATGGTTGCATCTATATCCTACTCTTCAACGCCAGTGTTTACACCTTGCAGGTGAACAACCGAGTTGCAAATAAAAGCAAGACGTCATCAGCGAGATAGCTTCCTTACCGTTTTCACTGCTCTGCATCATTATATGCACTCACTTCACAAACAACGATAACAATCACGTCACTGAGCTCGATTAACTACCATCTACGCATCAAACAGATGTCCCCTCCGTCCCCAAAGGTTTACTGGATTAGGAAATACCGTCCAAACCTTAGAGGTACGCGATTTTTGTCATTTCTCAGACCGCTGATGCAACAACAATTTCCACAATTTCATTATCCAACATCAGATCTGCGTAGTTACTGCAATCTTTCAGAAGCACTGCATTTTGAGGCTGCAAAGCGCATTCCGAAAGATTTAGCAGACTGCGAAATAGTGTATAACATTGGTCGCACACCTTGTCGTCAACATAATCAAGATCAGTCAATCTTCTGTCAGGTAAGAGGTCCAAGCCGGCGTTTTATGAGCGCCGCAGACAGTCCTCCATTACTTCATTTGTGATCTAATTAAAAAAAGGTGAAATTGGACACCATTAACGTACACCGCCCCTGATAGTGAAACCGTTAGACGATTCGCTGTATACTCGAACGTGAGCTGAAGTACGGGAATAGAGCGCCGACAGTAGGTTCACACACGTGTCCGGTACACTTCTGCATTTAAGTGACTGCGAAAGTGTAGATCGATCCACTGAATCAAACGCACCCTTGCAGCCGAGAAATACGACCATTTTTGGTCGGCGATACACATGACGTTGCTTCAGAATTTGGCGAGGAGTAAAAATGTGGACAACGCATTTCTACCGGAGACAAAATTACGCACTTCAGTTTTAGTGGGTGGTGCTAAATCTACCGACCAGGGTACCAACTTACAAGTTTGTGGCGGTAACACAGTAGAAGCAGGGGGACCTCAAAGTGTTCTGCCTACCGTTGCAATCTTCTGGGATTATTATGGATGTGTCATCTGTCAAGCTGACAGCTTCAATGACAGACGGTCGCCTGAGACTAGTAGCACCGATATGTTTGAACAGTCTGCCAATGTTCCCTGAAGCAAAAGTGATTTCCATTTCCCTGACTTTCACTATTTGCCAAACCTCACGATCAGCGTTTAGTCTGGGTTTCAGCTTCCTGCGAATATCTCTCCTAAACTTGTTATGTGAACTGACAGAAGGAATGTTCCGTTTAGCTTTTAAGAACTTCAGAGATTTCTCCGAGAACCAATGTTTGTTCCACCCACGAACCCCTGTGCCACATGCTACAGTACCTGTTTCATGAATGGTCTGAGAGATCTGAATCCAGCAGCCATTAGGATCTTCGAAGTGAGAACGGTTAAGACTGCTTTCTGGGCCAGTTTGGTACTTATACTTTATTGACGGTATAGCCAGTTTCTCAACAACCAGCCGTTGCTGTCGGTAAGGTTGTTGCCCAGCAAAAGTAAGAACAAAACGACAAAGTACCAACGCATGATCCGAATTCAAGTATGTATTCCAGTAAGAACGATAGTCCTGAATGGAGCCTCGCCACCTATAACTATCAGCTATGTGGCCTATCTGAGACCAGGCTTTAATCGGAGAAGAAAGGTGCCAAGTATAACAAAGACGCGCACGATGTCTAAAACTAATGCTGGTTAAAAATAGCTTACGTTCAGCGCACAGCTGTATCAATCGCTCGCACTATCCGACCGATGTGATGCTATCCCAAACCTACCAGCTAAACGAGACTCGGCCTTACCGAGACGGCCGACCTGGGCGTTCATACCTCCGACGAGGATGACTATATCAAAACCATGTGTCGACCGAAGGAGAGCGGCCAGATCCAAGTAAAAGGCATCCTTGAAACCGACGTCACTACAGTCAGCTGGAGCATAAGCAGACGGCGTAGTCTATTGTTAACAGAAATCCAATCTACCAATACGGCCGCGGCTGTCATGCTGAGGGCTATACTTACTCTAGCCTGACTGGTAGCGGCGGCTGTGGAGTCACCCGAAGTGTGCAACTAGTATATTACAACCTGCTCGTAACGTTCTCAATCGACTGGAAATCGAAGGCTAGTAGAACTAAGCTGATGACAAACCGGCCCATGAAATACCTGCGGAAAGAAGTCGGCGTCAAGGAAGAAAATGATCTGCAGTTCAGTGAAATGCATAATACAATCGTTTCCCGCTTGTTCGATTACAAAATAATGTTGCTGTAACAAGGGAGCAGCACGGATTTGCAGAGGGATGTCGAAATAAGTTAGCAGCACAATAGAAACCGAACTGTTAACAAAACTCAATGCCAACGGTGACATTATCCGTATACACAAGTCAATGTTAAAAGTCACATTAGGTTGCACTAATGAGTGAAGGCATCCTCATTACACACAGTACAGAAAGCTGCGGAGTCGAACGATCGAAATTTACGAAAGCAGCCATTTGACGTGAGGTAGGCGAAAAATTACCGATGTATTTATTGGGATAGGGAATCTGAACAAGTTGCTGGAGAATCCTGTTTGGATTATCTCAACCGTTTTGAGCGCCTCCTGTAGACGAAGAGGGAGCGTGTTATTCAAACATGAAAACCAAGAAATAGAAACGTATGTGCTGTTAGAGAAACATAATTCATCATCAAAAGGATGAGAGCGTAATGCATTTGAAGGCGTACTAATTTAATATGGTTTTGGATTGATTATTTCGTGTGGAAGAATTTCAATCATCGTGATATCTGTAACGTTACTTATATGGAACAAGAATATCATGCTGACGAGAAAAAACAGTTGGCGAACGTGATCACACTTTTACAAGGACTACGCTAGTTTGCACGAGTTGTTAGGAGACCACACCGTTTCCGATGCTGATCAATTGCTGAGAGCAGCAGGTTGGTTTGAAGGCGATAAATAGGTGAATATGAAGAAAAAGGCATGGCGTGAACTTGTATAATCAAAGAAATGGTAGCACGGCTTGCTTCAGATTGAGACTCGAAAGATTGAAACATTATCGGGAGTAACAAATGACGGCTTTTGTCATAAGTTTAACCGTCGTAATTTGGTCATTCAGATTAACCGGAAGCGTAACCTCTAATTTGCTGAAGTCCTAGTAAGCAGAGGCTAAAACACTCCAGTGTCCTGACGTTGTGGCTAGTTTGATAACCGTCAATTCTGTTTTACTAATTACGATGGTCTAATACCCATATTTTTGTTCATGATCCATTAGTTTAGCCCTGCGGATTACAGTTCTGATGATCAAAATTGGCTATATGCTTGTGAAATCAGATCACGATCATGCGTGAACCGCGAATAACGTGGTCGACCAATCTTCTTCCCACTGGCTTGTCAGGTTTGTTAGAGAAAAAACGATTGTATTACATCTACGCTTATTGCTCATTTTCGGTCTGTAACCAGCGTCTTCAATCTGTGTAACCATTCGTGGTCGTCCGTATAACTTTTTAGCCAACATGGGCTATTCAGTAGGGTTCAGGGAACCAAAACCCACGCGCACTGCGTTCGCTTCGCGTTGCATGCCGACTGACGACAACACACAGGACGAGCACACCGCGTAAGCGTGGACACGCATGCCAATGCAACCCACGCGCCCGATAAGCAGACCCGATCGTGTACAGTGATGATAACGGTTAGTTGGACATTAGAACGGACCAAAGAGGTAAATAGTGCGCAGCTGAGTAGAAGCTAGGCTCAAGGTCGGTGGTGACATCTTCGCTTACAGGAGAGCCACTGTATGGATGTTGGTGACCAATAAATTAGTCCGTGCACGCTTCAACCGTTTTACATTATCCGGGAGGTTCGACGCCTTTTGTAACTGATTTAGCTGGGCATCACCAAGAAGACTTATTCGTTATCCCTAAGCTGCTTGAAACAAGAGTTACACAATGCCCTCAGACTACTGAGCGGTTTGTTTAGAATAATTTTGCTGCGTTTTATACAAGCAAAAGTGCGTTTGCGAAGTAGCTGGGCAACTGTACATGAAAATGTATCCAGTGAGTTCATGAGTTTAGACAACAGGGTATAGTGACGAAAGCCAATATGAATGAAGCACACTCGTTGAAAGCAAAGCTGTACCTACCAATATGAAGACGTTCGCCCAGTAATGTTAGTTGAATCAAAACCAACTGCCGCGCCTTCTTGATTGTCGTGACCAACGGATTTGGATTTGGATCCAGGACCTGTGACCTCAGATCCGGTTATAAAAGGAACGTTTCGGCTGAAATGAATCAATTCAGTCTGTGGAGAGTTCAGTGACGACGGCGAATCACTGACCGAAGCATGTTTCGGTCTAGCAGATAAGCGGGAAATTATATGTGTCACAACAGACTCGGGATCTGATCGTCTAGTTTCACCAACCATGATGCACTGTCCGGTACTTAAGAAAGCTTCGTGCCGCGACCAAAGTTGATAGGTTACAGCCGATAGGCATTTAGAACCGGATGGGAGATTTACCTTAGCTACGTCAGAAGGAATAAGTAAATGGATGCGAATGGCAAACTCCGTGGAACGATTTTCCGCAGCGCGAATAAGGTCCTGGAATAACAAGACAAAAGCAACGTGACTAGAAGGTAAGTTAGCAATAAAACGTTACGTGAACATTAACTTGATCTACTTTAAATCGCGCATAATGCCGGATCGAACGAATAATAGAAGAATTGCGAAAAGAACAGAGGGAATCGGTAAAGTGCTGATAAAAAGTTGAATAACATCACAGTGAACGTGCAAATAAAACCTCGCATATTAATGATGCCTTGTGCTTTGTCGCCATGACGTTGGTTTTTTACACAATGGTTACTCCAGCCTGGACTCATTTGAATGAGAGCATGTTGGAAGAGCATGTTGAAGTTATATTCCGACAGATGAAATTATCCAAGACCAAGCATAGTTAACCTGGCACTGTTATTAAACATTTGTAGCTGTATTTAGTAATTTGTTCATCTGTTGTTGTCCAGAAATGTGTCAGCCGTTTGTCAAAAAGAAGGTGATCGGAAGTAAAGATCCTTAGCTGGAAGGTCAGTATTTCGGACATAATAGTTCTTTCAGGAAGAGGTTTAGACTAGGTGGTGGTAGAACCGTAGCCTGGATGTTAAGATCCGCAATAGCACCTTTGCTTCTACCTCCAAAACTGATAAAATAATTAATCATCGCAAGTGCCTAGTTTGTAACCTGAGACGGCAAGCAAGGTGGCGTTAATCTCAAGTAAGTAAACAGTAGTGACATTCCTGAAGAAAACGCCCGTATAAAGTGGTGGATTGTTTTGCAATAGGTACCTCCTACAAAAAAAATCATTCCAGAACCAAACAGGAACCGCGTTTTGAGGAAATTAAATGGGCCCAATCCCTGGGGGGAGAGGCAACATGAGTGCTATTGAACTGAAAAATAGGAAAACAAAACGCCTATAGCAGCAACGGACACGTTTTAAAAAAATTATCTATCCGCAAATACATTTCGTTTTAGACGGTCACTTTAACACAGTAAGTACAACCTCGATGGAACCCAGTACTCACCACAGGCACAGCTAATTGACGGTTCTAATAAAGTAAAACTGTTTACCCTAATGTGTCGTATTCATAGGGAGTGGATACCATTGGAATAAAATGCCCACCCCACCCAAGAAGAAATAACACTACCGAGGATAAACTGTCCGGGGTGTTCCGTACTGCAGATCACATTGTATTTTGAAGGAGAGGAGCGAATACCACAACGATTTACTTCAGTTGTAAAATTATCAAGATGCGTCGCACTGTTTTCGGACTGTAGTTCAGAAAAGGGAGGTCACTGGCACAAACCATATGACACCCAGTCAACGGTGAGAAATGCAATTAGACTAACATGAAAACTAGCATAAATTACAACACGTTCAGTGCACAAGCTGTACACGAATAGAAACGACCGGCATAAGTTCACGGCTATTACAAGGACGTTCGTTTCCGGTGCGCTGGGTGAAGAAAATCCTGTGCTGAAAACACAAGTTAGTCTTGACTGCATCAGAGATACAGCCGGTAAGCGCGTAAGGCGAGACATAAAGGTAACTGCACCTGGGAACGTAAGATGGTTTTGTTATCGATCTCGTATGGTCTGCCGTTAAAAGAGGGCTAGCTTACCAGACGAAGCTACTTGAACTTCAGGATAAACAAAACAGCAACCGGGCTCAAACTCAGCCGACAGGACCTTAAATGGACATGTAAACTAGACGTTCTGCAAGCATGTTACAGACAGTAGTATGCGGCAGTATAGGAGTTACGAGAGGCAACTGCTTCCAATTGTAAAATCTGGCCAGGCGCGCAGGCGCTAGGTTGGGAGATCAATGGAAGAGAATGAAGACGCCAGGTTCCTTCGGCAACTCGAAATGTGCTACAGAGGCGAACGGCACAATACCTTTGAACAATACATAGAAAAATTACAGTACAACTCATTGAAAAGTGGTGATTCACAGCTTGAAAATGGAATATTGAGACCTCTAGAAGAAAAATCGAAGGCGGAAAATAAAAGTAATTTAGGTGGATTGTTAACTACCCATGGCGTCTTCATAACCACCAGCAATAACGACTAATGTAGTGTGCACGCAGTTAGGACTTAAGCATGACAGGTTAGAAGCTATAGAAAATGGTGTTTTATGCACTGAAATGATGAGACATTTATTTACACAGGCTAATTAATACGAATTAGAAGGCTAGTGGCAGAACCCATAAAAAAGCTAGGAGAATGTTAGAGGACCCACTCTTCCCTCCCAAAACCGCTTCCTTCCTCAAGAAAACGATTCCACCTAATCAGAATGAGCTGAACTGTCGTGAATAGTCGAGAGTTAATCTTCGCTATTTTCTTCTACCTGTTCGGCCATTATTCCGCGGTGTTCATTGGTGGTTAATTGACCCAAACTACTGTTTTCGGTAATTGACAACTCACCGAGTCCGCAGCAGTCAGTACTTCGCATGGTAGACCAGAGTTCCACAATTTCTTTGCTAGATTGTAGACCAGTCGCAGACCATCTTCTGTGGCAACATAAGACTCCAACGGATAGACAGATTGGTTGTTGCCTGAAGAGAAGGATGAGGTATTCGTTGCAGGGGTTAAAGATACGCCACTTGCCACTGAGCTCGTAACGAGGTCGTGCATGATGATAGGGTTCGAAGTTGTGATCTGATGAGAGCTAGCGCTCTCAATAACTGTGCGTTGACCGCTGCTGGCAATACGGCGAGGAGGTACTGGCGGCAAGTGTTTAAAAGGAGCGGTACAAAGCTCGTGCAAACTATCGGTTTGTCGACAACCCCAACTAAGAAGTATCTTACAAGGATACGGTTCCATAGGCGAATCCTGAAACAAAAGAAAAGTGACATGAAAGAAAATGTAATTGAGACAATCAATTTTTGACGTTTACGTTGAAAAGCGTAAATACCAAGAAAACAACAGTTTCACGGAGAACTACCAGGTAAAAGGGGTCAATATGTCAAACGGATTATACAAATGTACACCATCTATCAAGAACAAAAGACAGGCTTCGAAGTTGAAGTTGACTTCAAATATTACATCCTAGCAGTTGGCAGAAGACAATACCAGCGTAAGCATACAATGTTCATATACTAGACGTTGTCGGGTGCAAATCGTGCTGCAAACAGGATCGGCGGTAAACAACATCTACAATGTGGTGAATAGTGAAAAAAAATACTGAATGCAACATGACAAGAGAGAAATGAGAACTGTATAATAAAAACGTAACTTCTTGGAAAAATCGCTCTTACTGACATGAACAATTAAAATGTAGGGCCGAATTGATACCAAGTATCGAACCAGGACATATAGAAACAAACCAATAGTGGGAAACGAGAAAGCTAATGTGACAAAATGAAGCATATAGGAAGGAGAACGGATGAACTGCAGTTCTTTTTGACATATATGTACGTATAAATTTACTACAGATTACAATAACTGGTCTGGATAAGTAGATGGATTCGAGCGCAGGCACTTAACGATACAAAGTTCAGAATGTAATCAAGAAGGCGATAAGGAAACATGGAAAGGACCACCGATTATTCCGTTGAGGAAAGTTAACTAATGGATTAATTTTAAATTCGGGGAGAATGACGAAAACGGAAACTCGGTCGGCAGTTCTGACAAACGACGACGCTAAACCAGGAGGTCTCCGATATGCCAACAATCAAACACAATGAGCAAAGTTTTGGACGTTAGACGTAATGTATTGTTAATAACTACACCAGTTAACGAATATCACAGGATTTTATAACATGGACTCCTCTTTACAAAAGTTATCAATGGAAAACGTATTATCGTAAAACAAACGACCTACCATTTGAAGAAGAGAGTTTTCTAAGGAGGATGAGAGGAGTAATTGCAATCGAACCCAACTGTCCGTGGGGAGAATGAGGCCTACAACATGTGGGCACTGGGACGCAGTCAGGCTGTGAATTGTCGGCCCGTTAACTAGTGCGTTTGAAGAGGGATATTGAGTGGGGTGATGGAATAGTCTGGAAAAAGAAGTACCCAAATCAAAAGGCTGGGATCAAAAGTGTGTGATACGCAAGCTTTATTATTACAAACCGAAAGGCAACGTGCGACCTCTAAGCGACGCGACTTCCCTCAGGTGCGGTCAGAGAAAACACGTTTTCAGAATCACGTGCATTCGAAACCACTGTTGTGAAAAAGCTATCAGTCCCATAAAAACGTTCTAGTCGCAGATAACATATTAAACAGCCGTCATCATACGACTTAGCGGAAGCTCCAATTCAAAATCTGTGGAGCCTCTGAGTATTCCTTTCAGACTATCAACAATCACGCAGTTGCAGAGAAAAGAGGAAACCTCCTCCTCCTCATCATCATAGACAGCAATACATCAGCGGTTCACACTGACGCTTAACTGTCACCTCAATGACGAGAAGTTTAAGTTGGGTGCGACGGAGACAACACTAACACCTTCGCAATTGTCACATGATATTCTAACACCTTTTTGAAAGTGAGTATGACAGTTGGTAGGCTCTATTCTCGAGGCAAAACGAATTGTGGGCGACTAACATACCAATCTCTCACCATCACCTTTGGAAAGTGTGCGGGAAAGAAGATAGAGACCTAGTGACCTATTAGGTTTTGATAACCGAAACCCCCTTCAGTTGTTGACTGATCTCCAGCAGTGTTGCAATTAAGCAAACGGCCTCCGTGGTCTATAACTGAATGAGCTGGCGGTGGCTGGGTGAATTGTTCGCCAAAGTGCTCAACCCATCCACAGTCACTGTGAAATGCCATCGTTTTCACACGTATCCGTAGGAATATCTTCCCGACACTCGGCGCAACTACGTATCATGGAAAACAGCACTCGACCATATCTTGAAAAGATGCCTTTCCAATGTGTTAGTCTCGCTCGGCCAAGTAAACCTCAATTGCTTAACGTTTGTTCTCCTACGACTTTTCATGGCCATTTACTGAAGAATCTCAGATCCGTGAAGAGATCCGGAAAACCTCCGGGCTAATGTTGCAGTATTACGGGCCTGTATCTTACCGAAGTCGTTGGATCACATGTAAAAACGTGCCAGTAAGCTATGGACAAAATTCTGGAGAGACAATGGTCGTTCCCCTTTTAACTAACTCATTTTTTTAAAATATAGATTGAACATCACCCACAATTGATCGCAGCTGTCGTATTCCCATAGAATTTCCAGTCGGCCCCTTTCGAAAAGCAGAAGCACTAGACTCGAGTTTCGCTCTCATTAGAGCTCGTCAGTAGTGCATATCATCGCCACTGCCGGGACTTGAACCACGGACACGCTGTTCATGAGCAGGTAACCGTGTTTACCACTGCGTCATTCACCTCACATTAGGCACGACCGAATTATCATCGCATGTGAACGCTCAACCCCTTTCGCTTGTGAGTAATGATCAGGTTGCCTGATCGCCTCGACAGGAGACAGTTACTATCTACTAACTCCAATCGATGACCTCTCGACTATTTTATACAATTCTGAAACAAGATACACGCTCAAACTCGTGCACGATTGCGCTCGTGAGCGAACTATTTGTGATCCCCTACCTAACCCAAATTCTAACGAATCCTGAATCCAGTTCTTTAAAGCGTCTTGAAATACTTCGTGTACGACAACAGAAAGCATTTTATTTTGTTGAATTTATGATCATTCGGTTATAGTTTTATTCGGCCATTGTAACCTACAGTTTTATTTAATATCACAGCCAAGCATGTAATGTGGTTAGTAGATGGGAATTCACTAATGTGTTGCTGTCTTTGACGATTACGTTTGCTTGTGAAGCTATCGACTGAAGTTAACAGCGAGTCATTTTTATTCATTTAGTCAAAACAAAGAGAAGATATATATCGCGAGATGTTAACACTTCAGTTTACTCTCATCAGTTGCCAACGTAAAACCAGCAAATTTTATACAAACATAACAACAATAGTTGAACGAACCAACCACATAGTTTTGACCCTTCGCGCGCTAACAGTGCAATCGGTTCCACGGCAAGGGGATTGACTGTGTCAGCGCCTTCTGCGCACACAAAACTGGCCGACGCTATCTGATTAGTATTGCCGCGCTAATCGCTAACAGTTATGGAGTGCGATTACGTAACACTATCATGGAATTGATTACACGCGAAAAAGGTCGTAACTGTGTGGGTGACTCGGTCAAGTGTTGTTGCTGTGTACGATATGACGCGGCAACCTGACCACTACTCACAAACGAATGACGAGCTGGCTGCGTGCAGTGTGAAATCAGCTGCGCAATGGTCAATATCGCTGTTTCATAAGAACCTGCATCGTAGTTCAACTCCCAGTAGGGACGGGTATGCACAGCTGACGAGTTCCAAAAGGAGCTAAACACGAGTCTAGTTCGATTTTACGAAGAAAGGTTAACTGAAGGTTCTGTCTGATTTCAAAGACTGCAATCAAATGTGGAGGCTGTCCAACTTACAACAAAGAAGTAATCAATAGTCCGTCAAGTATTCTTTTTTGACAAGTATACAAGTGAGTCGAAAACGCACCCCAAGTCAACATATTCCTTAGGCAAACAGTACTTCCGAATCAGAAAGGTATATTCACCGCCTTGTGCCAATACGAGTATTGTCCGATAGTCTGGATCTGGTGTAACCAACTGAATGCTGGATTTCGGTGCAACGGGTTTGACGCAGTGCCCCCGAAGGTCATCACTGTCTGGACACGCTGTCTGTGACAGACTGGAACATCTTGTAAGAAATGGACTGTCAGCATGGGGCCGAAAAGACGCCACCAGTTGAAACACAAAACCTTGGTAGTGATGGCATGGAAGAACTAGACCGAGAGCGCAGCGTAACTAGAAGTGAGAAAATAAATTGGCACGACAAGCTATTTAACAGTGTATGACATAAGACAATACAAAACCGACGACTTCAGTGTTACAAGCAAGTTGTTTTATTATGAAGAGCTTATTCTGAATATTGAACACAATGAGTAAAATGAATCGGAATAAAGGATCAAATTAGAATAATGCACTATGGAATAATAACTACCAGCTTCTACTGGTAAGCTGTTCATTAAACCATGGTTATGTGTGAACACTCAGACTACATCACCACCTTACAGGGCTAAAATTAACTCATAGGTTTTCACATCACAAGTTTGTTGTTATGTGGTGTACTAGCCAAATCTAGACAGGAGCTGATGGATCAGAATCTGTAGCCAAGTGAATGTCATTCGGCACTGCAACTCTCGAGTCCAGAATTGTAACAAAATTCGCAAAAACCACCCCAACCAAACAAGACAGTTCTTCAGTGGAGCTCGCCACGGTTTACGACCAACTTATTGATTTCAGCAGCAATACGACTTTTGAGTACACTCTGGGGATGAAGATTACTATAACAAAACTAACAACAGCATAGTGCATTTGGTTAATGTTTGTGTTTCCAAACATGTAATGTGTCTTCATGTAACGTAGCTTAGCACAAGAACCGGCCGATAAATCGTTGGCATACAAGAACGCTTTTAACGCTTTCACTCAAGAAAAGGGGAACATCAGGAGAGACGTATTACTATGAGGAGGTAGAAAAAACAAAAAAATCCTGCAGTCCATCTTATTGAAATCTAACGTCCGAAGTGAGTGGAGGACAATACACCTGAAGTTTGACACAGTAATTGGAGAAACAAATTCCACTGTAAGAAGAAATATGGCACAGAAGAATTAGGTGTGAAGAACCTTTTCGTGGTTAGTTATCTATTATGCATTCTGGTGAATCTCAGTCAATCTTCCAAAGTGGTGACCGACTGGTCATTGAATTCAAACGATTTCAATGAAGGCCTCGTTTTCTTTCACCCAAAACCTTAAACGATACGAGGCGTTAGACCAAAACAACCTGGTCCGCACATAACTCTGGCTACAGTTTGTGATGAAATGGATTGCGCGAAGTGAGCAGGAGTCACACACCCAGTCAATCATTTTCCAACAAGCTACATTCGTCATTATCGTGAAGGAGTCCAACGAAGCAGAATCCAGACCTGGACACGAGTACGGCCTTTAATTGGTTGATGAACTGTTCACCAAGATGAACGGCGTACACAGCTTTTCAAGTTAGACTTTACAGACTGAGGTGCTAGGAGAGAATTTCTGACGGGGGAAACCCACTGTTGATTCTGGTCAGAATTAATGAAAATTACGGTGGGATAACTACAAGTGAAATCGAGAATGCGATGGCAAAACGTTCGCCGGAAGGCTCGAACAACTTAACATTCATGATACTACGAACTCTCACTTGAACTCCACTTGTTTATTTCCTACCATTTCATTGAATTGTTTAAGCTATTATACCGACACCTGCTGACGGTTAAATTCCGTGCTCAGATTTCAGCCAGTTGTTTGTAGAATTTGTTAACCAACACTTATTTATGTACAGAACCAGTTTTACCCCAGTAAACCTTCAATATTCTGTCTTGTTTTGCTCCGAGTCAAGGTCTACAGCTGCTCCGACAAACTGCATCTAGCCATGAATCCTGACCGACTCTACACCGACTGTGATGTTTTTTAGTACTGTCTACTACAATTCAGACTAACGACTGCATCCACATCTTTTTAGCAGATTGCGGAAATTACGCCCAAAGATCGCCCAGGTACCACAACTCATTTGGAAGAGAACGTAATGATGGATGCCAATGTGAAAGGATTAATAAACTGGCTGCAACGAAACTTTTAAACCACTGACTGCGGATTCCACAAAAAGAAGGACAACTTGTTCAAGGAGTCCTTCGTACACCTTGGTTTTACTATCTACAGTAACGATTTGCGGTCTGATCCACAGAACGTAAAAGGCATCACAAATATATCATCTTCGTTAGACGCCTATCATCGTCCGTTCTTTATTGTGGATTTATAATTATAGAACATTCCCTCCGGAAACGCGGCGCACTCGACGATCTATGAACAACTAACTTTCTAGGGACTATGCAGTGAATCCATCGACAAAACCTTGTTGCATACTTAACCGATACCCATCTTCGCCCCAGTCTCGAAATCAGCTCGACTTTCCCCGGCCAATCGAGTGACACACTTCCCTGAATGTCTTCGACAGCGACTCGTAACGTCCGAATGTCCTGATGATTCCACAAATGATGTACAAATCTGCCGCTCGTTAACTGTGTCAACTTCCGGTCAATCAGGTTATCTGGAGACGATGAACACATACAACAGCACCAAGTTCGTTTAGGCCATCGGCGATTAAATCTGTGAGGTCAACTATGTCAACCACACGCGGCTTTTCCAATATCATCTATAACACAGAAGGAAAGTGAAGGGCTCCATAAACAATCACAAACGTCGCTTTAAATATTTCAAACAGTTTGTTCACTTCAGAAATTTGAACAACACCGTTAGAACACGAAAACTGGTAGACACAAGCATTTCGTATTGACTCATCAGTACCAAATTTACAATAACACGAAACGGGTTTTTTGTATATCGAACAGTTAGGAGTGGGCTGGGAGGATAGTCGATTGATGTGTTAGGAAAGGTCACTAAGTCCAGGGCAGGGTTAAGTTCACTAACAATTGTTTCTGAACACACAGGGCCGGCTTCAGTCGATTGATTGCGACAGTCTCAGCAAACCGCAAGAATCGTGAACTGGGATGACGTAATAAGAATCTGAATACACAGGCCGGATCGATGACGTGACCATTGGTCAGGATGTGTCTTGCGACTGCGGACACTGGTTGTTTGCGTGTTTCAACAACATTGCTGTTCTTCGGTAATACTGAGTTCTGCACCCATTCTGGCAAGTGTTCCTTCACTCAGGAAATCAAACACCTCTAGGTTCTGCCTATGTAACTTTCTTTGCAGTTACATGTAAATTGGTAGATACAGTGTGAGATGGCACTGACAGGCTGATCTCCCTTGATTGAAGACAGAGGCAACTTTGGGATTCGAGCCAGTACACAAAGTTCGGTTGCGTTGAATGTTCGTTTCATCGAATTAATCAGTCTTTGTGGTGTTTGATGCATACTATAATCGCCTTCAAAAGGCAATTCTATGTAAACCTTCTTTCTTACAGTGACCACCGGTTCGGACGGCGATTTCGGCCTGCTTTGTCTTTCTTTGAACTTTTTTGGGTAACCGTTTGATTGTAGTACACTCGTGATCAACTCTAATTCCTCCGCAAGACTGTCTTATGTACAGATTCGTCTTGCACGTGCGAATAATGTATTCACTAGTGCGCGCTTTTGATAGACTGGTGTGAAGCTACTAAAGTTTAGGTATTGACCGGACCACGTGGATTTCCTATACATACCTTATTTGATAGAGCCATCTTCCCGGCGTCTTATGAGTATGTGTGAAAACGGCAAACAATTGTCAGTCTCAAATTCACACGTTACCTTCAGATTGAGATGACAACTATTTAAACGCTGCACTAGATTATCTATTGCCTATTTGGACCGACTGAATATTAGTGTATCATCAACGTAACGTTTATAGTATGACAGACTTCATATGTCTCCGGCTAACTCTTGTTCAATCCTTAACATGAAAAAGTCAGCTAAGATTGGCCCTGATGGATTTCCCATGACTACCCCATCTATTTGGCGGTAGGACCGATCAGTGCACAGTACTAAAGTTCCTTTCAGAATATCACTAGGTAGAGGTAGAGTAGTGTGGCTCGTTTCAACGAGCTCACAAATGTAATCAATTGTCTCGTGTAGTGGGACATTCGTAAACAGTGACTGAACGTCTATGGAGTACATCAACTCATTAGCAAGATTGAGCATGTAAACGAGAACGTGAACTCGGTCACCTATCAGCACACTAAGCCCCTATCGTTGGACTGAACAGGTAATTGTGCATCAGTAAATTTCCCACTCTGTGACTCTCAAACAGGTTAGGTTCGGATGTCTGTTTGTGATTCAGTACATAAGGTAATACACAAATGAACATCACTCATATGTGCCAATGGCCTTGGCCTTCCGAAAGACCTTTCAGCCAATATTTTTCCCAAGTTGTCCGATTGCGAATTCGACCTGAATGCGAGAACTGTAATCGTGTTCAGCTGGCAGCTACTAACTTCCCTAGTATTTATCATTATTCGCTAAAAATGTGTGAAGTTTTGGTAACTCCCGAATCTGACTAAAGTGACCAAATGCACGGAATAAGAAAATCTGGACAAGTATTAATGGATCAC
>LUCH01005003.1:20916-45124 GCA_013368495.1 Paragonimus heterotremus
TGTCTCCGGCTAACTCTTGTTCAATCCTTAACATGAAAAAGTCAGCTAAGATTGGCCCTGATGGATTTCCCATGACTACCCCATCTATTTGGCGGTAGGACCGATCAGTGCACAGTACTAAAGTTCCTTTCAGAATATCACTAGGTAGAGGTAGAGTAGTGTGGCTCGTTTCAACGAGCTCACAAATGTAATCAATTGTCTCGTGTAGTGGGACATTCGTAAACAGTGACTGAACGTCTATGGAGTACATCAACTCATTAGCAAGATTGATGTTGTCTAAGTCACTGATCAGTTCGAAAGAATCTTTAATAGAATATGCTTGAAACTTTTGTTTTAAGAGATTTAAGATGGTGACTAACCAGCGTGCCAGTTTATAATACGGAGAATTTGTCATTGCCGGAATAGGCCTAATAGGCATTCCGGACTTGTGTGTTTTAGGGAGGCCGTAGAACTGAGGTGTCGACGACCCACATTGTTTAAGGAATTTGTACGTCACATAATCGATTATGTGCAGTTGTAGGAGAAGCTGAAGATGTCATCCTATGCGATTTCCTATTTCAGTGACGCTGTCCACTGTGTCTATTTGCTGAAACTTCGTTCGGTCCTCTAATACTGATAGAATCTTCTGCACTTACGCGTTCCCATCTAAAATGACTGCATTGGAGCCCTTGTCTGGCTTAAGTATTACTACATTTTTTGACTTAAGTTCTCTTAGTGATCGTGGGTGTTGTTTTGTAACGGCGCACCGGCCGTTGATCGGAGTCACGATAAACCCATCAGCTATATCAGTAAGTTTGGTTTTAAGCCAACCTAAGTTGTCAGCAGTAGGTGGCTGAAGATCTGATAACTGATCAATTAGGCTCTTAAACTGGGCTTCAACATAAATACGGTTAGGCTTATATGATGGTATTTTATAATCTAGACCCAGAGCTAAGGCTTCTAATTGCAAAGAATTCAACGATACTGAAGAACAGTACAGTACATACTTACTGGGATCCAGTGGAATTGGTTCTTCAGCAGGCTTCTTACGTGACTTCTGCAAACGGTTGATATAAGTCTTCTTCGTACGATCGACGATCGCCTCACAGAACTGTGTAAACACTATACAAAAACATAATGACAAGTTTTCTACGATGAGAAGAAGACGGCAATGTGTATGATGCAAATCCACCGGTCGCATTTGTGCAGTCACAATACGTCTGAGGTTATTGTTCGTCACCTTCGGCTTGTTTTTTCTCAACAGCCGCAGGAATTGATAGGGATATCGACCGTCACATGTGCATTCAGTGAGAAACGTTATCTTGACAAGTTCACGAGCTATCTTGCATCTCAAGCTGTCGCAATCAATCGACTGAAGCCGGCCCAGTGTGTTCAGAAACAATTGTTAGTGAACTTGACCCTGCCCTTGTTGGGAAAAGGCACATTTTCCCGAAAATTAGCCCTGTATGCAAGGAAAATGGATTCATTCATGTTCTGGGAATTTGAACGCCCGCCAGAATTCTCGAACACCCGAGAAGGTGCGCTCTCTCCCGATTGGTCCGTTCGGTGGCCTAGGTCTAAGGCCACCCCAAACCCACAAATACAGTTGCTGTGAACCGCTATTTTGGCTTCGGGCTGAACAGTAAATAAAGATCGTTTGAAGGCCGTCTTTTTCCCTACTTGTTGGAGGGTCTTAAGCTGCGAGATTTGCGTTACGATTTCTGAGCTCTGATTTCCGTACCGCTTTACAATATCGTTGCGTTCGTTCGTGATAGAGATACTGCTCGCGGTCTTGCGTTTGCTTTTGTCTTTTCTCTATCAGGTGGGGTCGTAACAGCCCTGGACTTAATGACCTTTCCTGACACATCAATCGACTATCCTCCCAGCCCACTCCTAACTGTTCGATATACAAAAAACCCGTTTCGTGTTATTGTAAATTTGGTACTGATGAGTCAATACGAAATGCTTGTGTCTACCAGTTTTCGTGTTCTAACGGTGTTGTTCTAATCTCAAACGTGTTGCCTTGAATTTAGTGTAGAAGGAACAGCCACAGAGGTTCTAAAGGACGCACTGATGTACCGCAGGGGTACCACAAATTCCTAGGCTACAGATTGCGTCCTACCCGCAGAACCTATATTCTAGAGGAGTATAGACACGGATGGATTCCCTACCGCACGAAACAACCTACAACGCAGACACAATTCAATCATTCTGTGTAGGTTAAACTAGATCGTACCAGCGAGTGACTACCGTGACAGAGGTCAAGAAAAGATGTTGGATCGTACCTTATGCTAATATGGAGTCTTCGTGTATGAAGTTGATTTATAAGGGGACGTATGAGTTTACCGTACAAACTAACTACACTTCACGTTAATCTAAGACAGAGCGTCTGGACATTGCACCACGTCGTTAGGGCCTCTTTTGAATATCGTCAGCCTTCCACAGCACATGACGGAACTAACAGAGGAAGCAAAAAAACAGTTGACCATCAGATGATGAACAGCAACACGCCCGATACATCACTATCATCATAACAGCCATGAGCCTGACCAAAAGGTACTGTGGCTCGGGCCGACGTTCACCTCAACAGTGACGTGGAATATCCTAGAAGAAAACACTACTAAGAAGGCTGAAAATTAATAAAAGAAGATTAAGCGGAAGAACTAGAAATGGTATGGATACAGGTACGTCATTGACTGCGACACATCACCATCTCGTATGGTGATTCTAACCAGCGATTTGAGTGATCACGAGAACTCCGACCAGGCAAGCGACACCTACCCACTCTGTTCAGTGGAGCAATCAGGGTCTTCATATTTCGTGACCACGTTGTTGCTTAACCACCACTCAACTGCTGGTGGTCTCAATATATAATTCCCGTTACGGCAAACGATCAGAGGACATACGGAGTACATGACTTAACCACCGCAAGTTGTGCACCGTGATTAGTTGACCAACTGATCGCGCATCCCGAGCGTTCCGGAATACGCGCCGGCGAACTGCCACATTGCTCACGCGATCAGTCCACTTAATATGGGCCAATTGGCGGAGACAACGATGGTCAAACACAGCAAGCCTGTTGATATCTTCCTTGTGAACAGGCCACATTTCTGAACCATAGAGCAAAACGGAATGTACACAAGCATTATATACTCTTCCTTTCAGTAACAACCGAACGTCTTTCCGACGCCAGAGATGACGCAGTTTGGCAAAGGCGACTCGTGTCTTTGCTATCCTCGCTTATATCTCATCAACAATAGTACAGGCTGACGAGATAGTGCTATCCAAGTCAAACCCGGAACTTACGTTCAGCAATTCAAGGCGGAGGTGGTGGGTTAGGGAAAACCTAGCCTGAATAGTCCAGCTCTTCGAAGACAACTTTATGATCTACAAGCTTCTTAGCGAACTCCGATTCTAACAGTTCAACTACTGTTTAGCGCCCTCACGCATTGTTCGTAGACCGCTCTGTTCGACCTTATCTTCAATTACCATCGTCCGCTTAGAAATTCGTTCGGTTAACAGTAATGGGCCAAATGTGCGGGTTACAAAAGCTTTTGGAACGTCGAACAATTCTGTTAATCAAAGCTTATTTGCCACTAATGAATAGTTCTACTGTCCAGAAAACAGAACAGATTAACTGAAGATGGTCGTTCGGGACAGGAAACAACACAGCTGCTACTAATCCAACTCCGCCAGCTATACTTTTAGACGGACTGACTGTCGATTACCATTAGCAATTTTTATTATATCGTTTAAACTAGACACAGATAATAACTGAACATTTCTATGGTTCAGTAGAGTGATATTAGCCAAATAACGTTTGACCCTCGAGTCGCCAGTCCGAGCTGTTACTACTAAACGAAGTTCCGTTAGAAGCGTAATTTATCAGTAACTCGAAAGATAAGAGTCACATAAACCTTCAAATAATGAACAGCACTGGCTGAAACTGGATACCGTGAACGAACTGTTTAAATTTCATAATCGAGTTCCACTGGTTTGCAAACCGAAGCAATTGCGTGGTCGGAAAGTAGAAGATCACAAATCATCAACTATAAGGAGCCAAAACGGATAAAGGCATTCAGAAAGGAATTAGCAAAAACCCAACAACCTGTTATTGGCTGATATACATGCATAAACTGTTTTTAATGCCTCACTACCAAAAAACAAAATCAGCTCACTTCAATAATATCTGCAGCACCCAGTTTATGATATACATTGATGATGTCATCTAACTGCTTCACACCTTCATCAACACGCCGCCGAAGAGATGGACGAGGTTGTGGTGTACACTGCAGCAAGGCCTCGCGCATGTCGCTTGGACATGTGGATTCGAAATGTAATAGGCGAAAGAACTGTCGCTGTGAATGAAGACGAGTGGAATTGATAGGAATAAACGCGGGCAACGACAGAATTCGACTAACAGGCTGACCGTAAGCAGTCTGATGGGTATTGTTGGAGGGGAACTTCGGACGAGAATTGGCAACCGCTAGATGATGCCATAAGGTCGGTCCTGAATCAGGCGGAATGTCCAGTTGAGAAAAGAGCGCCTCGATGAAATTGGTATGATTGATATACAAAATGAATCGGACGTTCTATAAAGGAATAACACTGCGAGATTTTAGATTGACAGAAGCACACTCAGTACTTTAAAAAAATATATGGACATGGTAAAACCTCAAAAAAATTCGATCGTTTTTTCAAACAAATATGGATAGGCTGTTTTCACATTTAGCGTCACCAAGTATGCCAACAGAGATAACTCTCTAGCCCGAAGAACGCTATGCATGACGTGAAAAAGAAGTAGCAGGAATCAGATTCAGAAATTGCGACTTCGTTGCCAAAATAAATATTCGTGCGATCTCACTTAACTTGCGGTGTATGAACGGATGACTGTTGACGAACAGATAGTACCATAAGTTTCTGTGTTGGGGGTGAGTATAAACAAGTAAGTTGACATTCTAGTTACATTTATGAAGTCAAATTTACCGACCAAAGAGTGAAGGCGTTTGGAACAAGCGTCTCGCAGCATATTATAAACTGGTTACAAAACAACCAAAACAGTGCTGCTTAATCCACTATACAACATCTGAAAGAAGCGAAGCATATTATCCAAGTAGCAGTAGTATTAACCAAACAACAATCATTCTTTGTGGTCTGTTGATGCAGTCACGATTCATCACCTTAAAACCACTTATTGTGTGCGAAAGCAAGTAGTGGACAACAGGACTATCACATGCAGGGAGTCAGTAATCAAGAATGTTATTTTCCGAGGGTAATCCTTTTAGCCGTTCAGTTCATACAGATTTCTCCCATTCTAATTCCGTTTTGACTGTGTACGCACCACGTCTTAAGGTTTGCTGTCAGGTGACCACATACCACAGCGTTGACATATCGATATTTTTTTCTTTTACATCGGTAGCATCTCATTTAACCAGATTACAAATTAGTGTGAACGTCAACGACCTAATAGAATGTCGCCTGTTTTAACCATGCCCCTAGCCGCCACCCACTTCGTGATCAATGATTCACTCTTGCGTCACGCCCAGTTAAATTTGTACACGTCTACAAAGAACAATCGTAATCCACGAATGCGGTCGAGATGTTTCTGTCGAAAATAACTTCAACAACTTTATACATGCTTTTCAAAAACAAAGCGCTTAAAAGTTGACTCCTTCTGAACTGAATTAGCAAAATCTACATTATTAGGTTTGCTCTGAATCGTTATTGAGAAGACAAACTGAAGAAGTGTGATTGCTATATTTAGGACTGCGCCACCGCAAAGATGAACTAGAGAAAGCGCATGTTCGTCTATCATTAATCTTAAATATAGTCTTAGTTACTGGTTAATATCGCAGGTTTATGTGGACAATTCGGGAAAAAACCGACGATGATTAAGGACAAAATCTAAAAATACAAGTGGGGGTAATCCGACGAAATAAAAAGAAATTTACGAAAAGTAAGAATGAATGCTCTAAAGCCTGTTATTTACCTGATATTTAAAGCGGCTCGATATAATTTCCCTTAATATGGCGATCAACTCAACAACGGAATGCGAGCTGAAAAGACAGTAGAAATTCAGAGAGCATCGATCAGATAATAGGCACGAATCCGTCATGCAACTGACGACAGCGGATGCTAGTAAAATTGGAAGCAAATATACGGATTTTTGGATGGGTAATATGAACGAACGAGCACAAAACTAAACGGTTTAAATTGTTCACGGTAACTGGCGGAACATTTGGTACAGCCGAAATGTAAGCGCAAACGTAACTCGATGACTGGGAAAATACACAAGCAGAACAGACGAACATGGTTTCGATGTAACCACGAACAAGTAAGTCAAACCATGAACAGCCAAATCCAACTATCAGGCTGTCTGACTTTGCTCAGTTTGACCATGCGCCATAATTTCAACGCAAATTATTTATGAAGGTAGAGGGATGGGTGGATGCATCTAACTGATAACGTCTCGACAAACTCCCTATGTTTTCGGGTAACATTGGAGGCATCAGAGCGGCCGTTTCAAGTAAGTAAGTAAGTATTAAGTTATAAAGGAGTCTCAGCCTCGCTCTTGGGCTATTAGCTCTGCGCTGGCAATCAGAACATCTCGGATGCACAGGAAAGGCGGTGACTTATACTTGCGAGTAGTCTACAGAAAACTAACGTAAGGTGATCAACACGTTCAGTTC
Source organism: Paragonimus heterotremus (assembly GCA_013368495.1). Classification (NCBI taxonomy): domain Eukaryota; kingdom Metazoa; phylum Platyhelminthes; class Trematoda; order Plagiorchiida; family Troglotrematidae; genus Paragonimus; species Paragonimus heterotremus. The sequence goes on from LUCH01005003.1 coordinate 27,585, forward strand.
AAAACTCTACCATATACAAACCTAGCAGTGCTGTACACACTCACTTCAAGAGCCTGCCATGTTTATACAGAAGACTGCCACAAGAAACTGCAGTACTCTTCTTCTTGTAGAAGGAGAATGGTTACCTTTTATCAAAGAAAACCAACTACTCAAGGATGGGGCATTATTTGAAACCAGTTCAAGCAAATGAAACAAAGTCAAAACGCCACTACCTTCGGAACATACTGAGTACCATAAACACGTGCGCTACTGCCTGTTGTTTTGCTTCCTGATCATTAGGAAGCGCAACCTGGGTGACTCTTTCATATTCAATGTAACCTATAACTTATTATGTAGCTGCGGTGTGCGATACAACGAGATGATCCGACCATGGGGAACTCGTTTCGACGAGTAGATTTCGAAGTGGTTTATACGCAGTGGGGGGTCATCAGTGAGCAGTACAAAAAAGAAATCAGACTTCCTATATCGTCTAACACTGACGTGAAACCGTATACGAGATGTCATTCAAGAACGCAAAAGGACACTATCTTCAAATTGTCGAGGTACTTTTAATTAGGGACATCTGCTCGTCCCTCTGTGCTGACTGTGATTGTCTTGGTAAATAGGCGATTAAATGGTTAACATTATATAAGTTGCGTCTTTCGATATTACTACCTGAACAAAAGCTTAGTAAATAATTTACGTTTTTTCAGTGAAGCAGAGGACTATTGTGAACTGACCTGAATGACGGAGTAACAATGTCAAATACAGCTTGTTCATTTTCTAAAGGATGATCGGCAAGCTGTAATGACCAATCATGAGTGAACGAATGGTTGTTCGCAATATAGCTTTTACCAAACTGATAGCGTCTCAAACAAAAATCTTCCTCTCCGCAAACCAGAACGGAGCCTGAACGAGCCAGATACCGGGCAAATGGTAAGTGAAGCGATTCTGGTAGGCATACTGGTGATCCATGAACGTCTAAAAACACAGGACTATCTGCAGCGACCACGCTTCTTGCTTTACGGATTGACTGGTCAATCGAATGGGATCGGTCCATATTGTGTTTAGACTTTAATGTCGAATCCATCGAATTAGATACAGTTTGTGGACTAATTGGCATGAGCGACGGTGACTGTAGGAAAACGCCATTGTGGACCAAAAAAATGGACTCCAAATTTCTGATCAGTAGCCTGAGTTGAAAAAATTGAAGAATGAGAAAAAATTTGAGGATTCATCTGGAGCACAACTAGTGTTGAAAGTTTATCAACTGTAGTGATTTCGAGACTCAATGATTCCACTCTGAATGTGGGCTCGGATTAGTCTTCGTGACGACAGTGAATAAACATTGAAGAAAGGAAAAAAATAGGATCTACGTAAAAGAGACAGCCAACATCTGAATGCACTCATGACATAAACAGTGACGCACTGTCAGTTCCAACAATGCCTCGAACCTACACAGTGGATGGTCACAAAGCCGGGAACTTAGCAGGAAACGTACCAAAGTTATACAGTGAAGCAATGAAGACCACCAGCATCTGTGTTCACACTGCAATCTTAATCAATCTTTGGTAGTTTCGTCAAAAGTTAAGATAAATGTGACTAGCATTCGACACGACTCAGCCACAGAAGATTACGTTTTTAACAACCGAGTGATCAAGTGTGTCCGAATATTTCAAAACATGTACTGTCGAACCCCCATTTTGCTTGTTGCGGATTAACCAGCAGAGATGACAATGAACGAACGCGGCAGGTGTAAGCATAATTTCAACGTGGACGGACTTGTTATTAATCATTTTAGGGACATATATGCTTAAAAGTTAGTAAGGAGGTATACCACCAAGATTGCCACAAGAATAATCGAACAAGAATCAGGGTCCGAAACTGACCTGTGGACATGCTGATAAGCATAAAAATCCTGCACACTGATCACTTTGTCCCCAAAAATCACTGAGGCAGGACGAGTGGATCCCAGGTCCGCTTCATCAACAGCTGTGTCGGATAACGAAACTTCCGGACCAATTCTTCGATCGTATAAGACATCCTTGACAAAAAAAACGTGGATAAAATTAGATGAGCAACTCCAGAAAAGCTCGTCAGTTCAAAATATAAAAAAAAACTCACCGTAGCACGTGAACAGGATTGCGCAAACAGCGTATGAGTCACTAAACGATACATCTTACTGTCCGGTTCCTTGCAAATTTCAACGAGTTGTTTTCTAAAAGCGGCTTCCGTCGATTTGAGCGGGGGGACGAAAGGTGAAGTCAGTAAATCCTGGAAACAAAAGATTCTGCGTTTTGACGCTGATTGGAACAACTCACTACAAAAATTTTAATGGCATAATGCGATAAGTGGTTACACAGATATCAGCAAATCACAAGAGAAAACGAATGAAGATAGATAAGGACTACTTAATGAAGTCAATTGTAAGCGTTGGAATAAACATAACCGGAAGAACACGAAGGTGAGGTTTTATTTATAAAAGCTGAGGTCATTACTGAGATATAGACCAGTGCGAGATTCAAAAGAATCTTCGCACACACGAAATCGGGTCAATTTACAATCTACATATACAGGTGTGCTTCTCATAATAACTTGCAATGGCTGTCCGAATTCTGTTTTATCAACGTTTTCATTAGCCCCACTTATTCAGAGTAGGATGCAACGCGTCATTCGTTCGAGTTCATTTATGTCATTTCTTCACACTTCAGTTTTCTATGATCGGCTATATCATGTGACTTGGCAACCGGATGATACAGCAACAGCATCTAGAATTATACAAATCTTTAGTGTGATACCAAGGTTCAAGCCAGGTAGGCGGAAGTTTGTGTATCACGTGGCGAGCACACGTAATGAGATATGCAGCGAATGTGAAGTTGTTGTTTGAAAAACACAGGCTACGTGTTTACAGATCAAACCTGTGTAGGGTTAGAAGTATTTGTAATTCGGGATGTGTACGTTGGTGTCAGTGTGATCTTCGAGCTGACTGATTAGTTTGATAAGTCAGAGAGCAACCCAACATAAATAACGAGGTTCTATCGAACACATATGGTACGAAATGCATAAAATATACTGGTGTTACAATAATTTAGACGATAAATTACGGATACCCATAAGACAACAAAAGGAATAACTCAAAGATGCCTACGTACAGATGCGCTGATGCGGCTATCCGGATCATGCTGGAGCATGGACCGGATTAACCTTGTTTGATTCGATAGCTTCTTCGCATTCCAGTCTATCGGGAATATTATTTGTTCTTTCCGGAGTTCCGTCAGTATGGCAACTCGTTCCATGACGATTGGCATTGCACGATAGAACATTTCGAAGAGAATCACACCGAGACTATAAATATCGACACGCTGAAAAACGAATCGGAGATAAAAAGAAACTGTGAAGACGTTTCCCATGGGAGCGAACGGTAAGAATTTTGAATGGTGCCTATTCAGTCTTCTCACTGCGGTGAACAGTATTGTTGGAAAAAATCAACTGAGAAAACAACAGGGAGACGACTTTTTTTTTGAAAATGTATGGTGTGAATCGAATAGAACGGATAAAAATTCCAATTTTTCAATAGACCATCCGTCAGTAAACTACGTAGAAGTATTTTTATCTACCTTAATAGAAGTTGATAAGTTTTCAAAGTAGACCAGATGCCATCTCAACATTTTTCGATCCAAAAGTATTTGTAAGGAAAAAACGTTGCACTAAAATCTTTTTTCTTATCTGGAAATTCGTAAAAACAATCACGGAATAAGCTCAAAAAAAAATCTGAGACCTGATAAAAACCAATCCGCCAAGTATATTACTACTCCCGGGGAAAGGGATTATGCAAGCAAAAGTGGATACACTGTTAAGTAGAAGTGACCCCTTTGTCGTATGACAGTTGCAAGAATAAAAACAAACACTAACCCACATTAAACACATAAATGAGTGTCCCAAGTACACTTGGCTAATGTAAATAACTAGTAAACACACTCATTAACCGATTTGACGGAAACCCACCTCGTCATAAAACAGATGCTTTCGACGATTTGTTAAAATCTCGGGGCTCATATACAGGAATGTTCCCACATCTCGAGTCATTGAACAGCCAAGTTGTGTTGAGCTCAGTTCATGACCATCGGTACATATATCACTCGGATGAATTGATCCATTGTCATCTGGTGATGATTCGTAAAGAAGTTCAGAGCAACCGGTGCGCTTCTGAAGAATAAAAGACAAACGTGGAGAGTAAGCACTTGAACAACTGCAGTAAAGCGAAATCGAAGGCAGCAACTGGGTTAGTCAAAAAACGACACAAGCTGTCTGACAAGTTGCATATCCCTACGATGAAACTAGTTATACATCAATTAACGCGAGTGAGCGTACAGTACTCTAGATAGCCTGTCGTCCAAAAGGTAAACGGACCGTCATCAAGAATTTGCAACGGACGAAAACTCAACATATTTTGGATTAGGCGTGGGAGTCACAATACACTAGCTAGGCCTCAGTGACTACCGTTGACTTATTGCTGTCTACACCGCAAATATACAATAAGAGAATAATGCCCAGGGTCCTCGGAAAACGACTCTTCTCATGCAGTAGCAAATGGAAAGAGGCAACAAACAAGAAGGCCAAAAAGCATCGAGCTTCACTGATAACCCAAGAGTTTAATAAGAATCGATCTCATTTGGGCCTATAAGATGAAAATAACGGTTACGATTTGAAAGCGCAAACTTTGTACAACATACAACAGGTCTTCGAGGACCAGGTTCCGGTACCATGCACACCATTTGTAATGAGTGGCGGCTTTAGGACGTAGGTTAGGAACGTCATTTCTAAGTTCAGGGGGAGTTTTTAGTTTGTAGCAAGACTTTACGTTTTTGTTGACAGCTGATTTTGTGGTTTGAATTTATACCAATCCGATTAGGTGTAACCAGCACAACGGATAGTTCCGAAGAAGTTTTCTTCACCTGAATGGCTGCTGCCTGACGACGCGCGTTGACTACTTGGTCTTCAACTGTACGTGTGGCCAATCCAAAATCTACGATTTTGACGTGATCATCGGCATCGAGCATGATGTTTGCAGGTTTCAGATCCCGGTGAATTACATTTTTGGAGTGAATGTAGGCCAAACCGTCTGCTACTTCTCGGAACAGGCACCACGCCCGATCAGGATTCGTCGACAAATTTTCATTATCGATGACATGCCGTAACGTTTTAGTGGCACACAGCTCCATTTGTATAATAATATACTGTCAGAAAAAAAATTGTACACAGAATCTAAAGAGGGGACGGTTAATTAAAATGGTGTGACAATTAATAACTAAACAGTAATTGCGGAAAATTTGAGGTGAAACAGACATCCAAGAACAGCCCAGTTCTGCGAAAAGCATGCAAACGTTCTGGTTGTTAGAGAGTAAAATCGTCAAAACAAGCAAGTTTTCATCAGTAATACACGTACAAAAACATTTACAAATAACGTACACTGTACGTTAAAGCGATACATAACTGTCGATATATAAAGTTTTAAGTTCTTATCCCCTAGGAGATCAAGAGAGAATAGTTGAACAGCTGGGTAAGTGAGATAACAAAAAAACAAACAGTACCTTCTGGTCGAGCTCATGGTTGTTGTGATGATAACATCTAACGGAGTAGTGTTGCACAGCGATCTTGTACAGAGTGATGAATACTCCATGAGAACCACTAATAGTGTAAATATCATGTGATCTATAATTAAGTGTGACCCGCGTTCTTGCTTAGTGTTTGCTTTAACAGTGATATCAGGATGTCTTAGTGATTGCGGTAGTTTCGGACGCCTAGGTATGTAGTATATATATATATATATATATATATATATATATATATAATAGCTGTCGATGAAAGCAACATAACAGTTCTCTTATTACAAAATACCCGCCAGCGTTCAGCTACTTGAAGACTTATCATAGGTAGCATCCAGGGGCGGAGGAGAACCCCGATATCTATCATTCATTACATATACCTCAGAAACATTTTAGAGATAACATGCATGCGGGATACCTTGACAGTTACAAACATCCACAAAAAGCATTTTGTGGGCTTCCAGAATCAATTTACTTTCTTTTGCGTCATTGCTTCCATAGTAGTGATGAAGTTCTTATGCAAGTAACGTGGAAAAGACGAGCGCTTGGTCACAACGTCCCCAGTTAACTAAAAATTACTGCTGATCAGTTTCAACAGAAACAACTAGGCTTCAGATTCGCCCGTGTGTTAAGTCAAGTTTTCAGCTATCACACCGGAGTGTTTTTTTTAAACAGCATGACATAACAGTTTGCCTGTGGCCCGTGTATAGTTGAGTGGATCAGACCCACGCAAAACTACTTATTCAGAGCTAGAGATCACAATGTTATATGGAGTTGTGTTGAAGTTCTTTATTCATAAACGCCCACGAATCTGACTAGGTGGTGCCGTAAATCCAGCCGGTGTTAGCCGTAACAGTGACCAGCAGAAGTCTATAAATAATTTATTAAAACTACGAAACAAATTAGTGAGTGGGCAAACAAGAACAATTTTGTATATGCATATACGCGAATGATTGCGGTGCGCTAGTGTGTCGGTTATAACTTCTAACAGACAAAGTAAGTTATTACAATATTCTTAACCGGGCAGGCGATACTCAGATATTTCATAATGTTGTGACCGCAAAAAATATCTGGCCTAGGAAATTGATAACCGCTACACATTTATCATGAGACAGGTGGAGATACACAATTGGGAACGTACATCATTTTGCACGGCCACAGGGTGGTGTGAGCAATGGCGGCCTGATCGTGAACCGAAATCAGAAGGTCTTCGATAAACTGATCTGCATACAACTGCCGTCGGGACTTTTGATCCAGTTCCGGTAAGGCCTTGATCAGTAGTCCTTGTAGACTGGCGGCCAAAACAGAGGTGCTGCCCTCTATCCCAACCGGATTGTCCTGAATCGCCATGTAGCTTCCTGGCGGTTGGTCGAGCTGTCAAACGCAGCTACCACTGTCCACTTCACAGCGGCCCACTCCATCTTCGCAGAGTATCTTCACGCTGCGTCTAGCACCGTTTCCAACTTGTCATTCACCAACGTCCACATTACCGCCTGCTCCCACGGTCGCTTCGACTACCTCGGCCACGTTCTCGGTACCTCTAGGAACGCCCAAAGGTTCCCATTATCAAACGGCTGGCGCCGGATATGTGAAAACGCACAATCACGAACGCAAGCACTATTTTGCACGACTGACGTGTATCCATATTTCTGATATCTGCGTAATGCCCGTCTCCTTGGTAGCACGTCTCGTACAGTGTAAATACACGTTTCCAGTAGTCAGTTCCAGCCTTTTTGGCTGGGAGGCCAGTTCTTAAGTTTCTGTGTGTTCGACAAGTGCTATACCAATCACGAACGAAGCTGAACAGTATACAGCAAGTACTATGTAACCTGGTCGCCACCTAACCAAGCATCGATGGTTTTTTCCAACCATCTGTAGTCTCAGTGGACGAAGTCCAGTGAGGTGGACGCTCAACTTGAAATATCTGCACACTGAAAATCCCACAGAATGGACAGTTTGTGGAATTTTCGATCCTTGGTTGGCCGGATTTCGAAGCTTACTGTCTTTCCTCGTGTCTACATATTTATTTCCATACTTTTCTTAATATCATTTACATTAAATAATAGCGAACTTCGACGTTCAATTTTTGTTATTTTCTGAACACTTTAAGACATGACCTAGAGTACTGGTGTTGTTGACGCTTGGTGTGAGAAGTTAGTTATTGCACTAAATCCAGTACAGGTTATGTGAAAACAGAATGTATGCGAACACTATTTTGCGTGACTGACGAGTACGCGCATCCGCCAGGAAAGAGTGTATCGTTATTCATCCTGAAAACAGGTCCCACACAATGCGCGTACACGCTTCCAATAATCGCTTCTGGTCCCTCGCCTTCCTGGTGTTGAGACCTACACTTTAGTTCCCCAGTGTACGTGTTATACTATACAAAAATGAGGGCGTATATTATACAACAATCCTCCCCCTTCTGGGGTTCCTTGACTCTGCATCTGCTGACGAATTCTGTTCGACCGACAAAGTGTTCTCTCCCGGCTTATTGACCTCCTGGTTCGCCGCGCCGGCATATCTTGCTACTTTGCTAACTCACTGCCTCGTACTCGTTTCTTCTCATTAGCTCACTCGATTGTGTATACTGGGCCCCGTCGAGAAATAACCAATTACCGGCCTTTCCATTTAGATAGAAGTTTTCTTGGATCCAGTCTGCTGGCGTCTTTGTTCCGATGACCTTGATATTTCATCTTTTTTTGTGGATTGAACATACTAGCTTTACCGAGTCGTTGAGATGCTGATTGTTCTTTTGTGTGCCTGCGGCTATTCCGGATTGCGTTCATCTTCTTCTTCGACGACAACTACTCAGGTGGAATCACTGCACTTTGGTCATATTCCGATGTTTTGGTCCACCATACATCAAGTAAGATGAAGATTTCCTCGCGCCAGCCTGAAAAGGTGCACGGTGGACCAATAAAATCAGTGGGAATGCCAACTCCCAATAGCCTCCCTTGGCTGATAACCATTCCTAGATTGTTCGGTTGTTACGTTCAGTGAGCCCATTCATCTGCGAGTGGTATGGTGTTGCCCGTATGCGCTTAAGTCCCAGCTGCTGCATGTGTGTTTGAAACTCCCCAATTTCAAAGCACGGTCCCTGATACGTTGAAACAACCTTTGACACGCTGTGATTCGCTAAGATGTGCTTTACCAACATATCTCCTACCATAGAAATCTTTTGGCCTGGAAAGCCAGTCACTTCAATCCACCGGCTACAATGCTTCGGCATGGCCAAAACGTACTGGTTACCGCGAACGCATTGTTTTCTAGCCACCGTTCTAGCTCAGTCCTACAGGTCAATAAAAAGACATATCTGACGGAAAGTTGATTCGGTGTTTCATTGTGCAATGTTAATGTGACTATATGCTAAGTGCGTCTTGAATTTTCCATTCACATATCTACTCACTATTTTCCTGTACTCATAGACCGTCCAACACGTTTTCCACGACCAACAAGAAGACAAAAACACACAAGTAAAGGCTCTCCATCTTGTAACAATTTATGAACCTACGCACTTACCCTGATATGACCGCCTCCTTTGGCTGAGGAAACTGCATCGTCATTATTACAGGAAGATTCCGAGGTGCTGGAGTGCACCATATTCTGTTCCGAACAAAAAGACCTATTGAAGAAGGAAAGCGTGGTAAAAAATGCAGCAAAACTGACCAAAAACTGGCACATGGTTGATAAGCAACAGGTGGGATGAATAATGTACGAGAAACCGAAGTTCAAACCTGCTGGTGTAATACAACCTCGTCACCGATGGGTAATTTCAAGATCACGAAAAGCTGAACGTCATCAATGAAGCCCACAAATTGTGATAGATAAAAAATGAAGTTGTTATTAAGGGTGATGACGCTGAGACAGCTGTACCTCAATACCGACCGCGTGACAGCAATATGGCTCAAATGATATTCTCATGAGAAATAAACACCAGTCACAAACAAACAACAGACGCGCATGCCCTAAAAGCAGCACGTTTTGCAAGCATGCGGAAGGACAACAAACTAGTCTGAGTTACGGGACGAACAATACTTTGTACTAGTTATAGCGTGCCGTCCTCGAGAATAAACGCAGTGAAAAATCTTAGCACATCAAAAATGAGTGATTTGCCCATTATGTGGCGAGACACTAAATCGAAGAACCGCCAGTGCATCTTAATTAAAGATGACGTCGCGAGCACAGAACACTTGAAAAGATTTGACATTAAGGAAGAAACCAAAAACTGAAAGCTTTCGTATAGAATGGTGACGGCAAATTTGGAAGGGAAACTAGGTAACCTTGTCAGGTACCACAAGTGATGGAAAATGGTTACGGAGGCCACAAAACTCGGACACGTTTACACGCTTTATCGATACACATTCAATCCTTTGACGCGATAAGAAAACAACCTTATCAGCTGAATTAAGTACACGTCAACTGATATAACAGTTACTTTCCTGGTGGCAACATCAAAATACAACTGATTAATAACCGTGACCTGAACGATAAATAACCTATTCAGGTTTTGGTTATGTTTTGTGGTAAGGAAAAAAAAGAAGTATGACAGCTAATTGAGGATGATAAGAAGGACAGCAAAGCGTTCAAGCTTCGATCACCCACGCTTTGAAAAACGGAAGTGTCTGTCACGAAACAACCGGGCAAGCGTATGACGTAATACCTCTCCATGATAGAAAAGTTGAAGTGACCACACTTCACGAGGTATCAGAGGACAAATTACGCAGACAACGAAACTCGTAGACAGTTAAAATGATTCATGCAATGCTGCATGTGTCGGGATAAACATTCAATTAATCAACTCAATCATGCACAACTGTTTATCGGCAATTTATTACTCTCCTGAAAGACAACTTTATTCACAACGATGTGAGAACGTGCTAAGGGGTACGCAAAAAATAGGTTAACAAGTTCAATAATGAAAAATCCCAGTTTCTGTTGGATTCGAACCGGCGACGGAAACAGCATACCCACACGCAGCGAGCGTTCTACTAGCTGAGTTACGAAGTCACGCTGAGCTCAGGGAGTTAATATTTGGACTTGGTCACCAAGCAATCGCAGTGCCTCATACGAGATCCACCAAATGATATAGGAGATCATTGCCCCACCGACAGAGCGTTTGCTTTAGTGTGTGTATGCTGTTTCTGTCACTGGTTCGAATCCAGCGGAGACCCCGATTTTCCAACACTGGGTCTCTTTTACATCATCTAATTTGCCAAACGATTCATTGATTAAACAACTTCCATGCCCGGTGGTAACGGTAATGAATTTCAACGTGAACGGTCTGGGAAATTCTGCCGCGGCAGACGACCTCCTGGATTATTCGGTGAACTACATATGATACATTAGGACGGGTGAGTGATCAAGTCCGAATGTGAAATCTCGGAGCCTCTGGCATGACTTCGTAGTTCAGGCCTTACAGCGTTTGCTGTGTTTAGGCATGCTGTTTCTGTCGTTGGCTTAAATCAAGCCGAAGTCCGAGCTTTTCACAACTGGGTCTCTTCAAAATTGATCGCAAAACTATTCATTAGAAAATAAGTTAGCTTTGGAATAATAGTGCATAGGTTAGTATGACAGCTACTAGGCTATAGGCGTCAAGAGGCAACAAACTTACCACTGCAAACACAGAGGCTTTCGAAAACTGATATGATGAAGTTTGGATCTTACTCCAATGTCGGAAAACCAATACAAACACAGTAAGGGAAACAGTCATAAGCGGTCCAGTGAGCAGATAAACACAACTAGATGTTGGTCAACGACAAACAAACTGAAAATCTCAATCCCAAAGTATCCCACGGGCTTGATGTCAGAACCGAACCAGAGTAGTCAGTGTGGTTGCTATACATGTATGAGAGGTCCAATGAGTCAAGACGAAAAAAACGCGCCCAGAGTAACATACACATGAGATCCGCTGTCCGGAGCAGCTGAATTTCCGGAAAGGACAACTGGTTGTGGATCATTAGATGGGGGAGTAACAGAAAGCGAGCTGTGCACGGAGGAAGTCGAGGACCGGTCGGCGATAACATCAGAATCATTGAATTGACGGAAAAAGCGGGTTCGAGATTTCCAGGAACTTTCAATAACTAAAATAAAACAGACATCAGAGACAGCCGTCATCAATATCGCTAAAATATGGTATTCCAGAACGTAAAAGAAAAGTTAGGAAGTTCAAAACTCACCACCTTGGTACCATGACTGATCTTCATCTCTGTTTACAACGTTTGGCACTTTCGGCGATTTCGCGGCACCGTCTGGGAACGGACAGACGGAAACCAAATTGGAATCTGCAGACAGTGACGTGTTTATTGATTCCTCATCTGATGAGGAGCTTTCATCTATACTACTCTCATCTGGTCGAAGGACAGAATCTGACCACGGCATAGATGGAAGTGGTAACGGATGTGGAAACGTGTCCTGCCATGATGTGAAATAGCTACGAATAAATTTGTAAACCAGCGGAAAGGCAATAACAAGTAAACAAAAAACGAAAATCATAGAAAGTGGAGTAAAAAAGATAGTCCAGTTACAGGTTATTGAGCTCCACCTGAAAGCAGAATGTAAAGTTCTAGGGGATTCTATAACACAAGATACCAAATATTAGCCCTTCAGTTGCTACCTAGATTCCCTAACTGAACCTCCCGGACTAAAGCTGTATAACACGTAGATCAGCCATTTCGGTTGATTGAGTAATCTAACAATATCTGACATGTACTCAGTCCAAAGTACCATTTTGGTAAACAATCTAAACCACAACATTAAATACATTTTGAAGCGTTGAAATCGCCATTTACTGGGCTGAACTAAATTGAACCAGGATTAAAAAGCTTCCGTACCAACCGGTTCCAGAAACACGTTCAGTTACGCACACCAGCAACAATATTGCATGCTAGGGTACACGTAAGTGCCGCAGGGATTGTGATCTGTTTACGAAAGCAAGCGTGTTGCTTTTAGAGAACCATGAAAAACTCCATAAGAACTATTCAGATTGTAATTTGTGATCCACAAACAGGCAAATGAGAAACCGTAGTGCTAGAAAAATTAGGACGTGAAGCAAAAACACTCACCGAACAATATTATCATGCTGAAGAGAGGACAGCGTCCGAATTTCTCGAAACAAAATATCAACCTGGTTATCATCTATTTTAATGCACTTGATGGCATATTCGCGGTCCTCAATGATGTTCCGAGCCTGTTCAAAAGATAGTCAACGAAAACTGGACGTAAACCGTTGTCATAAAAAGACCGTACAACAGAAACTGAAGTACCCGGGTGAGATAATACGTACAGCATGATGAGGCTGTCTGCGTGTTTAAACCATTAAAAAGAGCATATAGACTTACAAGCTTCTAAACGCGTTTAAAAATACTTCGGACGGGAAAACTATAGAAAAAACATGGAAAGAAAAGTATTGATTTTGAGATTATCTTTCCAGTCTGGAATGAAAATATAAAAGCTAACCTATTTTTAGCCCAAACTATTGGGAAATAAAGGTTTGCAAGTCCATCATACAATTAACGATACGGAATCCACATACGAACAGACTGGTCTAAGAGATAAAGATGTCGTTCAGCAACTATTTAGAATCAGTAGCTTTGATTTTTAGTGTAACCGCATAACAGTGATAAACTGCAGTAACTATAGGTTAACACAGTTTACATGAGACATACACGAAGGCGTTGTGGATGCGGACAATGAAAATTTTGGTGGACAGAAAAACTTTCAATGACCGATAGATAAAAATAAGTAAAATGCAGTGATTACGACTAAAGTCAAACATACGACTGAACTGACAAGCGATATCTAAGGAATTTCTTTGGCACATTTATATATTTCTCAAAAGTTTGCAGAGTAGCTAGTTGTAAGCAACATATGTAATGTGTAGAAGTAAACACAGTGTGTACCAACGAACAGAGCGCATGGCATATCCATCGTAAATTGAGCCAAACAGTTATCGCGATCGCACATTTGAAATTAACCGGAACAATTAGCCGCCCAGTATACGTTATTCACAAGGTGATCCCAATTAAACTAGGTTACTGAAAAGAGATCGACAGGTTCACAACATAACTCCTGGTAATGAAGCAACGCTCCTCATGTCACAACAACTACAAGGGATGCCAGAAACAACGTGCCCTTCATACCAAGTGGCACTGTTCGGGTAAGGAAAGAATCAGCAATATGACAGCTAAGAAAAGGGCACAAGTAACCAGAGAGTGCCAAGACAATGTACATCCGATGCACCTCTAGCACGCTACTTGCCAGAAAGGAACAATCGGATAGGGCTTATCGATGGCACACTCAATATCTCAAGGAATTAAACGAGAATGAACATAACTTCATAAAAAAATAATTGGAATCAAATCAGTTATCAGGAGTAGTAATGATTCTGAAATGCCTCTCACACAGATTCCTCTGAGGGGTAGTGCGGAGGACAATGCCGACTCTATGAAAACAGTGACGACACTTTTCGAATAGACTAAGGAGCCTAATTAAAAAACATCAACATGGGTTAATTTCCTTATCTCTCATTGATATACAAGTAGGTAAGAACCTGAGGAGTCAAGTGTGAAAAGTTTGAACGAAGTCAAAACGTGTACATCGTCAGAGAACGCAATCATATATAAAAGATTGTTTAATCACAACAGAAAGAAAACATAAATAGTTGAACTAAGGCATTTGCCTAGAACTTGTTTGTGTAAATATTACGTCGTACTCTAGTTTAAAAGAACAGTTTCCGAAAAAGCACAAAACGAGGCGACGGTAGTAACCTAAGAATATCAATCATATCGCTAACATGCAGTAGCATTAGTGAGTTGTGTAACAACTTAATAAAATAACGTGAATGGATTGCTGTGTGACGGGGCAAAACGCGAAAACGATTATTAGCTCAACACCTGTAATACACAACCAAATCCACCCTTTCCAATAACAGCAAAGTCTTCAAAGTCCTCCAGCAAACGCGGTTTTTTGGTGGTAGTAGTAGTAGTGCCACGATCATCACGCGCCGGTGAAAAGGCTTGAAAGGTTAAACGGAACAAGAAATATACAGACATATGTATATACACACATATATGTATCATTGCGAACAAGCACTTCGATCAAGTTTAGCAAGGAGCTAGAGATTTAAAAAAAATCAGATAAAATGTTCGTAAACCGATCGACTAACTCACGACTAAGAAATGTTGATACGAGGTAATGCGCCAAACCAGCAAAAGAGGACGAACAAGGCTCTATGACCATAGGATAAAAACTCGCATTCGAATTGTGATCATTTCCGTGAAGAAACGTTTACAGCCTAAATGGCAAGCTCGGAGAACATCACAATACCTGACCCTCAACCCGAGCTACGAACAACAACACCGCTATTCCCAACCGTCAGATCACTAACCATACTTGATGGACTACGAGAAAGAATTGCAAATGACGCTGAACGGCCGATTATAGTCGACGTCAACGCGATGACAATAATCATTGCTATATAGAATTGGCCTAATCCATATTGGTCGTTAGGTGAGTTGGTGGTTAATCGGGCTAAGTGGCGTGAATGTTGTCGCTGTTTGGCCCAGTTTTCTGTGAAGTAAGTGCACTTAAAGACGCGCAACAGTGAAAACCGCAAGGAAACTGTCTTGCTGATGACGCCTTACTTTCACTTACAGCTCGGTTCTTTGTTTGCAGATGATGAATGATTGAATACAGACGTAGCTATTTGTAGTAGCGAGGTCCCTTACTTTTTTCTTCTCTTGCCGTGCAGTTAAACACCAACGAGAACCACTTAGGTATTGCTGTCTATGATGATGATGAATCCATGTTGCGTGATATAAACTTTGGAAAAGTACCTGTTCGCACGATCACCGTTATTTTTAAAAGTTATCAATGACAGGAAAATTGAGTAGGGAGGAGTTGTGAACGGTCGATTTGTTTGATAAATGAGGAAAACAGGCGAAACAAAATAATGGTGTTTGTTGATTTTAAGTTTTATTTCAATATCTTTGCATAAAACACCGAGATAGAAGAAATCCGCGTAAACATCATGAAACAGGAGCACCAGGTCAATTTTGAAATTCCATGGATGCGTACAAGCAACCTCAGCTGAACTGTCTAAATCCAGAAAAGCTGAGCCTAATCAACCACAACAATAAGTGTATCTGATTTTAATCTATACAACAAGAGAGACGAGATACAAAAGGCGAAATATCCTTGCAGATTGAATAACACACGACAAAGGCAGTGTCAACCAGCCGTAAATTCCCACATCTGACGACTGGATGATACATCTTTTCAACAGGCAATACAACTCAGCCTGAAAATCGGGAGGTGTGGACAAAATCAGCGACTTTCGAAAATAATAAGTCATCACGCTGACTCGGTTTAAACCTATGGGTTGATCGAAAACAAAGGCTTGTTAGCTTTGGGCTAACTTAACGTACAGTGAGCGTCAATCAACGCACAATACTTGGCTTCCACTTCGATTAACGCCTTTTATTCCATCCCCCCATATTTCAGACGTTAGATAGAGGCTGTCCTCATTGTTGGCTATTTGATGCAGGCAAGGAAACAATAGTATTTACCAATATTTATCTCAAATTTTCTGTGTGAACACCGAAAAGAACATAACTACTTTAAAGATACTTTGGCAGTGTTTCGTCTGCGGCGCACAATGATTATGCAGTCAGTTGAAAATAAACCGATAGTGAATTCAGCTTTACAAAAGATGTGAAACCCAAGTAGAAGCTAGGGGCTAGTTTCAGATTAAAGACTACGCGTACGATAACAGGGACCACGTGCAGTTGAAAGCAAGTAATGTGATCGTTGAACACGGGTACCTCGACGGATGACAGGCGAACTCTGGGTATCCACATCAGGCTTTGATGGTATACTGATCAACTCAAAATCCAGGGTATCCACCAAAAACGGATGTGAAGTTAGCTTTCTCGCATTTGGTTCACTGTGCTCGGATAGACAGGAACGCAGAAAATCACACATGGTGCAATAAATGGGATCCACATCACGCAACAGGTCCGAAACCGCGGCGTTATTCCGATAAAATCCATCCTCTAACATTCTCCCGGTAATTATGAACAGAAGAATGACGCCCTTTGCAAACAAAAGAGAAAATAGACGGCGTCCAACGATTCTACTAAAACAATGTCTGACACTAATGGAATGAAAATAACATGAGCACGCATAAACCTTTTATGATAGTATCGCATGCTGTCACTGACTACGAGATTTTACTCAACACCTTAGGTAGAGGCAAGTTCGAGGCACTCCAGTTCAAGACTACGGAACAAGGCAAATACAATCGTTCCAAGAAATCAACGGTCAAAAGCGATTGGGTGTTAACTCAGAAAATGCATAGGCACAAGTACTTCCAAGTCATTCTGCTGTAATTAGCACAGTGAAATCAACATCGGGCTTCCTCAAGATCAAGTGATCGTTGAAATATTTTAAAAAAACCAATAGCAAGAAACAAAACTGACAAACATGCCAAATGTGGTGACTCGAAGTTTAGAAAACAAGATTACTTACTAACTGGTAAACGTCCTTTTGTTGCGAATATCGAAGAAAACGCTTGCTCGTGGATGGACTGCCAGAGCGCGCGGTAACTTCATGTGAATTTCGGGCTTCATCCACGAGGTTATTCAGTCTTAACACAAAGGAAGATGACACTTGCATATTCCGGGTAAGCCAGATAATCGAACTGATAACAAATATATAAACACCGGCCAGACGTGTTATTTACATGAAGCGTACACGTACGCACAACACCGTTTACTTACTTGCGCACGATTAGCTGATCACTACACTGACCAATGACCTAAACGGGTTTGGTTTGAATGGAACTCACGTTCCTGCACAAAACGGCTGAACTCATGATGGATAAGAGCTCGTCACTGTGTGAAACCAGTGTCATATTTTATTTCTGCATCATATTGTCCTCTTCATATAAATAAC
>LUCH01005004.1:7563-31344 GCA_013368495.1 Paragonimus heterotremus
GATTTGGGAGACTGAAGAGGTGTCTCGTGCTTGGTGCCTATTAACAGTCTTTCCCGTTTTCAAAAAGGGGGTTCGAAGTCTATGTGACAACCACAAAGGCATCATTCTGGTGTCAGTTGCGTCCAAGTTACTGGCCTCAGTTTACGTCGTCTCACTAAGCCCAGAGAAAGCCAGATACGTGAAGAACAGGCATGATTTCGATCCGGTCGAGGGTGTATTGATCATATTTTTACCTTGCGACGGATCTTGGAGCATCGGCACTGTTACAGACAGTCGACAGTCGTGGTCATTTTAGGCCTAAAGGCTGCTTTCGATTCAGTCGCTCGTAACGTTCTCTGGAGCTGTCTTCTCCGCAAGGGAGTACCAGAGAAATACGTGAATCTGTTGAGATAACTGTATGCTCACTTTGCAAGCATGGTGAGAGTTTATGGACAACTGTCTCGGGCGTTCATCACTTCTAGTGGTGCTCGTCAGGGGGTGTCCGATTTTCCCCTTCCTGTTCACTTTTGTCGTGGACGACATTCTGGAGAGTGCGCTTCGGGAATATAGTGGACTTGGTGTTGAGTTTCTTCTTGGCGTTGGATTGACCGATGTGGGGCACGCGGAGGACATTGTTTTACTTAGCCCCTCTGCCGAAAACATGCAGACCATGCTGGACAGGTTGAGCGACCGAGCGGGTTTGTATGGAATGCGCTTTGCACTTTCAAAGTGCAAAATGTTGGTGCACAGCTTGCGATGGTTGGGTCACGTACTCCGTATGTCATCTGATCGTTTACCGTACCTGGCGTTGCATTGAGACCACCAGTAGTTGGGTGAAACCACATGGTGGTCAAGCATAAACGTGGTCACGAAATACGAAGACCCTGACTGCTCCACTAAGCAGAGTGGATAGGTGTGGCCTGCCTGCATGGAGTCCTCGCGATCACTCAAACCGCCGGTTAGAGACGCTATCCGAGATGGCGATGTGTCGCAGTCAATGGCGTACCTATATTCATACCGTTTCTAGTTCATCCTCTTAGTCTCCTGTTATTAACTTTTGACTTTCTTAGTAACGTTTTCTTCTGGGATATTCCACGTCACTGTTGAGGTGAGCGGCGGCCCGAGCCACAGTTCCTTTTGGTCAGGCTCATGGCTGTTATGATGACGATGAGTCCAAACATGGATAAGAACGGTCGTGGGGCGCCGATTTGAGAGTAGGCACCAAGAAGCATTACAAACACTATTTCAAGCCCTTGCGGCCGTAGCCAGTGCAAAGTGGCAGTCAGAGGATGTCTGTGTCCATCCTCACTAACGGGATGTAAACAACCCACTACTGAGGTAATTTCTTGTTTAGACATCGAACCAGGCACACTGAAACCCATATTTAGCTGTAAGAATGTTTGTACGTGTATGTTTTCTAGCTTCTTGCAGCGCTGCACTTCCGCTTGTTCATTCGTAGCATCCCAAATTGATTCGGCGCAAACCGGTCGGCGTGCACACTCATTGTCGATCTGTATTCAGTCACTTGGTTGTGCTCATATATATCCTTGTCTCCAGTTGTCTTTTGTTGGATGGGGCGTGCCCAATGCACTGCGATGTTTTAATCCACCACGTAGCTTGTAATTGTTGATCCTTTTGTTAGAATGCCCTTTAGTACACGCATTTGCGGTTTACTCCTTCCGTCAGTGCACTTGGCACAGCTGTCGTCGGCACTTTTTGCCTGACGTTTTTGCGTTTTTTGAGTGCTGCACATGATCGGAATGAAGATAAAAGTCGTTGAGTTTTCCTCCTTGGTCATAAACCTCGGTACACACTTCATGTTTTACCGGACACGTCACTGGAGGTGAAGGATATTTGTTTCACGCAGTTTCATTTATACAATCAAGATTGCATTGAGGCCAAACTGTTTTTCAGCTGCGATCTTTCACGCAGTGTTCAAATGTTTGTTTGTGAATGCCGGCTGCTCACAAAGCATGGACACCTTGGGCTTGACTGGTTCAACACAAATTCGTAGGGAAGCTGGTCAACACACTTCCTTCTTGTCACTTCTCTTTTCTTCCTCCTGAGCCTCATTTTGGTTGTGTTGTTTAAATGTTATATTACATGAATTTTGTATGTGCTGTTATTTTACACCAACCCATAGGTGTTTGACTATTACCATTGTTGTAGTACTGAGGATTTGGATGTTTATGATTAAGGTGCATTTCAGTGGGCGCCAAGCTGTACTTCACATATACACCAAACAGCCTCGCTCGTATATTACCGCGCGGTCGGTTGATCACTTTAATCTCCGTTTACTCATCACTTTCAAGCCTGAACGCATAATCTTTTATAGCTGACCGAGGCCATTAAAACTGATACCGAGAGCTTTCCTGCTTCGTACGGTTCATTGACTCACATCTCAGATCTGTTTGTCTTTGACATCAAACTGAAAACAATCGAGACTTGGAGTTTAAGTTCAAGGAGAGGTAGCTATGGTTGTTCGCATAGTAGCAATCAATAGGACTTCGAAGCACATGCTTAAAAATGTTCAGGCACTCATTTTGTATCTTGGTTTTGCCTGCTACACAGCACAACAGAAGGCAATATTTGTTACAGCCCGTTCACGAAATGTTTTAGATATAATCTTGACAACGGTCAGGGATACCTAAAGTCCTTCATTACTTTCTTGACTGTTAACTTTGTAATTTTTCGTCTTTTATGCGCAGGAAATTGAGGTGTCCCATCTGGATCAGATGCGCGAATTTTTGCACCGATACAGTTCGGCATGGGCCACCGGTCGCCAAGGTTTGGATAAGTTACTGTTGCAATTCGAAGAATACTTCGCACAGATGTCAACCGAACAGTTGTTACAATTGTTCGTTAAAGAAAGGGGTACCGGATCCACCATCCCCCAGGGTATTTTTTTTGAGGACGCTGAGGTTGCTGCTGCATTCAGCACACCGAATACAGACCGTTCCGCTGCGGTAAATGGCGCAGGTATGCGAGCCTTGGAGGCTCTCTTCGGTCACGAGCCCAGGGCGTCGTCCGCTTTAGCTGGTACGTACGTTCGATTAGTTTTCCTTAGTCCTCTGGTTTGTGCTTCTTGATGGATCTGGGGGCTAATTTTTTATAGTTCCTTCGGGTGGAATCGCAACTTGCTCAGTTCCTTTGTATTAGTGTAACTGCAGTCAGTTCTCAGTTCGTTGTTTTATCAAGGTTGATTGAACATGTTCTGAACATCGTCAAACCTTTCGAGATCTGAGTTTGAATGTTCATAGTAAATGTGATTGTGGCTTATTTTCTATTTGAGAGCTTAGTTTGCTCTCACTTTGCTATTCAGGGTCTCTGTTCAATGTTCGTAGGTAAGAGTTTCTTGATTTAGGACTGATTAAATGTTGGCATCGGATTTGTCCTTATTATCCCTCCTCATTTGGGATTCGACCGACTTTAAGGGGAGCTAGGTAGTTACACTGAAAGATATAACCGACTGTCAAAATCGTCATCGTGAACGTCACTGTTTGTGCTGTGGTCTTTGTTCACCACTGCAATATCTCTTTCTTCGGGAACACCCTGAAATATCAGTTACGTACAATGTATGACTGATAAGCCTTTGTTTTCAGTTTCATTTCATATCTTATTCTATTCTTGTTTTGTACCCATTTTATTGTTGAATCGACCTTCAGTATGCCTTCAGATTTGTCAGCAAGTCTATACTGATAATGCATAGATGGGGCGTTTCAAGCAGTAAACCCTAAATTTCCCTCATTTAATTGTCCACTGCCATGTGGTACGCAAGGTCACATGTGAGCCCGATGCTGTTAAGTCGTTCAAATTTAAACACTGGAGCAGTCGCAGTAACTGATGTTCAAATGCGCCATCCTGGTTTAGTTAGCGCCGCCACGCGTAGAACTTAAATATGAACGTGTTTACTGTTTTATTACTCAATTTAGTTTAAACTATGACGAAGGCAGCGTAAATTTCAGTGAGTGCATAGGTATAATTGACACAGTCTCATGACAGACGATGTAGAAATGTTGCGGTTTACTAGTGTTATGACCACGAAAGACGCTTGGCCTGCGAAGTTGTGTGAAGTCCCGTACAGACTATGTGAAAACACAGGACAGCGAACGCGTACACACATTTGCATAGCTGATGAGTATCCGCATACATTGTCATTCGTTTTGACGACACGTCCCCCATAGTGCGTACACACTGTTCTACTACTCCCTTCTGGTCCCTCGTCTTCCTGGCTTTGATACCTGCCCTTTAGTTCCCGAATGTATGTACCATACTAGTCACAAACGAAGCAACGTGTTATACAACACTAAAACGCCTCAGTCAGCATAGTGTATGAGGGAGCATACTCAATAAACGGAAAGTGAACTGACAAGTGCAAAGTTTATAAGAAGACGGTTCATTACCATTGTCAACTATCAGTTCCAAGTAACTCGGTAAAGTAAAACGTTGGGATCTAGAGAAGAAAGGAAGAGAATGTCTTTGGATACCAGCTTGATATTCCAGAGGCTAACCCGTCTCCTGCACACGGAAGGCGGCCTTTTGTGCGCATAAGCGTACACTTGTGACTATGCAGTTATGCGGCAACCCTGGGTGATTTGTGCTCGACTGGACACTTAACGAACGATCTGTGGCGCCCCATACTCCGTGCAGTCAGCTCTCCATATGCATTCATATTGTTCACAGATCAATATATGTCTTCTTTCTGCTCTAATGAAGTGGTGAAAGGGAACCCAGTGTTTCAGACAATTCACATGTCTGTAAGTGTATTGATTGTGGGAGTTTTTTGGGGCCTGAGAACTTCTGAACGCACAGAACAAGAGAAACCCAAACCATACTGCCGCTGCTCACGTTTGCATATTCAACAGTCCTCTCTTTTGGATCGATCAAAAGAAATCTGTTCTGGTGAGTGATCTTTCTCAACGGGGAGGACGACCCAGCTTGTGTATCCATGATGCAGGTGACGCAGTTAGGGGCATTTTTGTTTGCGTAAAGTTCTTTATGACCATTTGTACAGTGTACCTTTCTCTGTGAATGTAGTGTGGTTTATATCACATTTCATACAGTTTTTAGGACTTTCGTCAGAGAAGTACCAATGGTTCATTCGATATGGATTACGAATAACACCGAGTAAATATACTGAGGGAAAAGTATCGCATATGTATAAAGAGCACGTAGTTTAACGGGAGACAAATGAACTGATGTTCGCAGTCCACAATCGGTCTCTGGTGTGGAGAGCAAGAGAGTGATAGAGGCGACTTTTGTTCATGTAAAACCGATTAGATAATAGCATCAATAATGTGAGACATTCTTGGCTGTCTGCAGAATGCTCCGCTCAATTACCTCGCAGATGGGAGCCCACATTTTAAGGAATAAAATTGTGGCAGTGAACGAAGTAAATCTCAGGTAGCTGGAAGCAACCTAAGGTTACTACTGTGGTTGGCGATCGTATCTGAGATTGCTGGCCCTAGGGTTCTAGATTCATGTGGAAACTTCACTGGCCTGAACGAACGTGATCTCTTAGGGTAGTGGGGATCATTGTTTAACGCGTTCTCGGTCATGGATCGTGTGGTTATTCTCGTTCTTCGTCGAGAGTTAATAATGAATTTAAGCGGAGCTAACAACTCGGCGGGATTAGCATATACTGAACTAGTGTTGTCTGATTTTCAGCAGATCGCGAAAATTGTGTGTTTGCATCCAGGCGTACTTATATCCGTACGTTTAATGTCCATCGTTTACGGAGCCAGTGTTCAGCTTGCCCAAGGTCACCGACCTAACTTAATCTACTGAGCGAGTTTTGACTATTCTGGTGGTTTGGGAATTGATATTTTGTTCTGGTGGAAAAGCCTTTCTGAGTGCAAAAGCTGTGATTAAACGTGAGAGTTATGTTTATCTTGTACCACTTCATACCTATACCCAATCATTGTTAATTAACCATCGCTCAGTTTGCTCAGTGATGTTAGTGACTTCAGCTTGACTGAGAATTTCTGCTCGTCAGGTTGAGCCGCACGAGACAGTAGGACAGTCTACGATTGTAGCTGTACGTTTAACTGCAGTGACTCAATCTACTCAGTGTGAGGGTAATAGATTAGCGATCAACTCTTAGAATAAACTGTTTTCCACCTCATTCGAAACGTTCATATGGCTGTGTTTCCACAGTTCGTTAAACATTCCCAGTTTTAGTTGTTGACACTCTTCTATGGTTTTTCGCACAATTTTGTCCCCTGACTGCGCTTCTACGACTTTTCCCACTCAGCAGTGAATACAGAAACCAAACACAACGGTCAGGTCAGCCAGAGCAGTTTGTCCGACACAAACGGGGACGCAGGATCATTGGCTAGCGCGTCCTCTGTTGTGACGCCCACAATAGTGACTTCTATTCCAGCAGTCTCTGCGAAACGACGTGATGGCTTTTTCCGGCGACGTCGTAACTCGTTGACCAACGATCCCGCCGTATCTGGTAGTGCGAGTGTTACGCAAACTGGATCAGCTGTGGCTGTTGGTCTGGGTCCGTCCAGCGACACAAGTGGTCCGACATTATTGTCCACTGGGAGTCTGAGCGCATTTAACATTGTGGCCAAACGAGGAATTCGTCGTTTTGGCACACCGTTGTCGAATGGTAAAGGGAAATTCGGCAGCAAACGTGATTTGAAATCAGGTTGGTTCAATCCTCTGCCGTAATTTACGCGCCTACAGATTGGTATTTGGACAAGTTTTGCTGCATGATATGCCTCAGGTCTCTGATCCCCAGTGCAGGACTAAATCCACAGATGAATTGTAACTCCTCTCATTTATTAATCGAACGCTTTCGTGAAATCACAAATGACGTGATTTCGCGCGTGTACTGTGCGACTTCTTTCTCCCTATGAACAGATGTGATGTGATAATACTATCCATGTATGTGAAGCGATCAGTCGTCTGTAGTGGCCTACCTGTAATTTGAAATCATGACTAACCTTATCTTGTGGCACCATTTGACTTTTCAGTGGCACAGAATGCATCATATCCAAACTGGCCGTATCATTTAACAGAGTGAGAATTCATACAATCTAATATAATAATACGACACTATTCCGAATGGTCAGTGATGCTTAGATGTATCGAGTGTCTGAAACTAAACGGGCTGAAAGTTAACTGTTTTATTTACACAAACTCGTCCTACCATTCGGATTCTTGTTGTTGATAATTTGAGCTCTAGGTTGCGCATTGTTAAGGACGTCTACTGCCAACCACACGGGTTATTTTGGTTGTTCACCTGTAACATTACGTTAAGACAAACCCGTGTGCCTCGCTGGCGATGCATTCATAACTTTCAATCTTCACTTTTCTTCCCATCACTATTGCTATACAAAGTGAACTTCTGAGCTTGCTGGGTGTACTCCTGTCTCGTTTTGTTTTAATCATCAACGTCATCCTCTCAGGTGAAGTTGTCGTTCATCAGTCGTTCGTAGGACAGCAAAATTGTGGAATCCCTTCACCCTCGAAAACTTATTCCACTCTACTATCATCTCCGAATTTTTAGAAGTCGAGTAAACAAATGACTGTGCACTGTTGGTGAAGAATCATTTTCTATTTCGTGCTCCTTTTATACGGTGGACCTTCGGATTATAGTTATGCTCTTTCTCTGTAAATTTACGTGTACGCAATAGAAATATTATCCTACCCATCATATATAACCCAATATGGTAGCAGACACTCTGTGGTACAAAGACTGAAACTATTGTTAAGATTGCATTCCGACACAATCTGTCTTTCACTTGTGCATGCAGCTGCATTTGACGGGAGAGTATGATGGTTGAAGAATGTGAAATGTCACTCAACGGACCGGTGTTTTACTTTAATTTCTGCATCTGCAATGTTATGTTATCGTTTTTTTATCAACCCTGTGAATGTTGTAACTTCAGTTGTCTTTGGTTGTCCGCGAGAACAGTGTAACCTAAGCCACTGCATTATGCTAATTTTCTATCAGGCTTGATTCTGCCTTTGTCTGTTAAATTTTGCGTCAGTTTCCAGAGGTTCATCCGAAAAACCTGTTGTCCTGTTACATACAAGTTCATTTTTTGACCTAATAATTAATTGGAGGGTGAAGTAAGTTTTCAAGTTTTAGACGATCGATAGTTTTCTACCACGTGGTGTTCCATTTCGCTGCTGTGGTGTAACTTCACACTGATCACGCTGTTCACCTTGTCTAACTGTGCGTACGGTCCAGTCATCCTGTAATCGTCAGGCCTTCAACAAACGGAATTCGATGTGACAGTTCGATGCACGTCAATGGTTAATGAAAGGTAATTGTAGAGGACTCGGACTAATCACCAGTGGTAACTAGTTTCCAGTCATCCCGCATTTCTCCTCCTGTTGGTCTGTTCTTTAATGTCATCTCACTGTTATCGAATACTTAGGTTTGCTTAAGCGTTCAGGCCCTTACTACAGATGTAAGTCAGTTGACGTCCTCTTTGGTTTTGTAGTACATTCATCGGTATAAAACGGAGTAGTAATATGACATATGGCTTGTCAATAACTTCTCAGTTCAACAGGTGGCGTACCTTGATCAGATACTCTTCAAAGTGGGGTGTAAAATTTTTGTTACGCCAATGATATCAGCGCTCACACTCTGCACGCCAGTGCTCTTGAAAATCACAGTTGGACACACACGGAACAAATTGTTCGTTCAAGCGCCCACAAAGCTCGAATCAGCATCACTGAAATAAAAGTAATTAGTCTCAGCTCACATAGGAAGCATCAATACCTACCATCTGTGTACTCCAGGCGAGGTCAGTTGATGGATCAACATAAATCTCTCAGAAAACATACTAGGCTTTTAACTCGTCTAAGTTCGATCAGTCATCAAATTTACCGACCAGAAATCCCACGATAATTCTCTCGTCGGCGACCGGAACACCACTGCTGTCCACAACTAATAAAAATAAATCAGTGGTTTATTGCTTCGACTGTTCCGCATTAGAACTCTGTGCGTGCTTGTTGGTGTAATTAGATTGGACTGGAGCGGTTTATTAACTAGAGAACATTCAGCCACTTAGTGTTTGCGCACAAGCTGCCACAGACGAAATTCTAGTCAAACTGGCGCCAATCAATCATAGGCGGATATCAGATGCTGTTGAGTGCGTATCTGCTTCAAACAACCGAGTTGCTAGTTGCAAGGTCGTGGAACAACACAGCAACAAACTGGCCAGTCAAAATGCTAGAATGGCTTTTGCTTAATAGCAGTCGTAAATACTGTTGTTCTTCTATAAGGGGTGCTGTTTTTCCAATGAATTGAGATTGCTTAGTACTACTCAGATTCTTGTTCTGATTCCCTCTCGACTGTGTAGCTCAGTGCGCCAGTTAGCCAGTGGTCCTTTCAGCCTGGAAACTGGTACGGGCCAGCTAACCTCGTTTGCACCTTGTGTATGGCACATCTGTGTTTTTTCAGTTCGTAAGATTCAGCCACTCTGCGTTTTTGTCAGCCTACTCATGTTCACGTTAGTCGTACGACCCTGTTCGTCATTACAATCCAGTTGAGATCCACTCAGAACATTTTAAATCGACATCTGGACACTCGAAAGTGACATCGAGAAGTCTGTAACTGGAAAAGATAACGTTACGTATCATCTAAGCATCTGTGACGCCAAACATTGTTTACTCATGTTGTAGCGTACGGTATGAGGTAAACCAATGAAGACTTGGTACAGCGAAGGCAGGTACAGGTCGGTCAGCCACTGCTGGTCTAGGTCTTCCTGCATGTTGAGGTCTTTGTGGCTAACGGCGTGTGTAGTTGGTGACATTAGAAGAGATGGTGGCTCATTGTGCTCATCGATTTGAACATCAGTGTTGTTTTCTCAAGCTATATGTGACCTAACTGCAATTTGCAGTACGAAGCCTTGAAGGCCGCAAGAAAGTTGTTCCGTGGTTGTTGTCTTATTCTCATCTTAAACTTGGTTATTTGTTTGCAAGTTGTAGGTTCCTTGTTTCTGAATGGTTGAACTTAGACATTGAACCTTTGTTAGAAACTAGGTCCTATTCCTTCCCCCTGATTAACCGAAGCTCGTTGTTCCTTCTTTTTCCCCTCATGCTTCGGTGGTTAAGCACCAGTATCATCAACTGATATATTGTTGTTGATACTGTCATTGTTGATGGTGATGATTGGCGCAGCTTTTCAATCCACAGATCAAATTGAATCGTGGAATTAGTTACTCATGTTCACATCTTCAGACAAGCTGTCGTCATAAATAAAGAGGAAAACTTAAGTCAGCGTTATTGTTGTCTATTTCCCACTTGATAGAAGGATCAACCGGGGAAGACTGGCACACAGCGTCGCCCGTAGAACTGCCGAAGGACGAGGAAGGTTTCTCGATTCCTCCAACAGATCCCTGGACAGACACGGTTGGTTACGAGCCATCTGGACGCGATCAGTCAAGTTCCGATTCCGGTTCTGATGTGGATGTTGTTGGTCGAAGCTTTAAGGGGTTGAAGGCAAGTTGCTTTCTCAGAATCTATGTATGTACAATTTTGGTACTGCTAACTTCCAAGTCCTGTGACATTTCGAAACCTTCCCATGGTGCCTTTTTCAGGTGAAAATTCGTCCCGTGGGTGATTTTGCTCCCAGCGTGTCCACTTTGCTCTCACCCAAACCAACCGTCCCAAAATCGCCTTCCACACGTTCCCATGTACCTGTTCTGTGTGATCGCCGAGTCAGCAAATCCGCCCGCTCGGACCATGCGTCAACTATAGGACATTCAAACCTATCTCTTTTGGCCTCTGGATCGGACAGTCATACCTCCGGTACCAAGCTGATTCATCGGCTTCCAACGGCGCCTGCGTTGCCTCCACCTCCCGCTCCTGTCCCCTTTTCAACATCTGGAACTGTATCTCAGATTGCTCGTACCGAAGACGGGCTACCATTACAACGATTACGTGACATTGCTTCTTGTGCTACAGAACCTGGAACTGTTCGTCCACGTTTGTTGGGGTCGCAGACCTGGGGCAAAAGTAAGTGTGCTCTAAGATAAGGTGATGATTAGTTGTTTTGTTTTTTCCTGTGGTGCGCATTCAATCTCTGTTTGGGACCTCACTTTCCCTGTTTAGTCTGTCAGTTCATTCCGAGTAGATAGTGTCAACTTCGCCGTAGATAAAGTAATGGAATATTGCCCGCATTGTCCAATGTTTGGTGGCGTGCATCTTCCACCCTGTGGAAGACTCACCGAGTTTAGTCATGCTGACGACAAAATATTGTTGTTTTACAACTTTCAAGGTGTCTGAACAGTGTTAGGTACTATCTCACACTCTGTCAGCTATTTCGGAATGTGCTTCACAGTTTCAGTTTGCAAGGTTTTTCTGTAAGACTACTGTGGCTACCTAGAATTAACGTTGTATAATGATACTGCGGAGGTTATTGACAGGTTTGTATAATTAGGCATTCATATCAGCAGTGACAGAGGTACTGAGGATATTTTTGTCTTCAGGGCTGGGGCAGTATCCGTTAATTTCGAACATATTTGATGTCTGAAGGGAATCCCTCCGAAACTTGCGGATTACGTATATACGTCGACTGTGAGAGCCGTGTTACTTTACCACAGCGAATCGTGGTCACTCAAAGCAGAGGCGTACCATTTAAGAATGTTTGGTCATCGTCTGCCGTCGATCATTCGCATCGGGTGTCAACAACCGGTAAGTAACATTTATTCCTTCACAGTGGCCAATGAGCCTGACCAGAAGGTACTGTGGCTAGGACCTCTGCTTCTCGTGACGGTAACATGGAACAACCTGAGGGAGTAGGTGTTTAACAAACATAGATGAATAACAGTGTGGTTAGAATGCGAATAATTGGTAGCGAGTTGTCTGCGAAGTAAGTGCATCTAATACCGCGGAACACTGAAAACCGTATGTAGGCTGTCTTTCTGTTGATGCGTTACTCTGGCTTGCAGCTCGATTGATTGGTGTAGGCACTTGGATGTTAAACGTGTGTTGTTAGAGAGGGGCTTTTAGTAGATAAATTTCTTTTTGTTCCCTATTTTATTCCCTATTTAGGGCTTATTTTCTGTCCATTGGTTGTATGGCAGTTGAATATCAGTGTAAACCACTGATGCATCGCTGTGTATGATGGTAATGTTGAGTTGCGTAGACATTACACACCTGCGTCCTGATGCATGGTTTGTATGTAACTCCCGGCTGTCGCACCTTACCTCACACTGTCCGCTGTTTAGTTGGGTAATATTGACACAGTCATTACAGTAGCTGCACCGAATTCTAAAGTAGTCAACTGATGTCCATTGTTTGACGGTCCATGACGTTTTCGAGGGTCAGACACACACGGCATATGTTAAGTGTGATATTCGTTAAACTGAGTTATCGTGTGTGTCCTAGCTCAAAGTCCAGCTTATTCTCGGTGCACATCACTATAGCTGTTTTGGGTTTGGTCGGATTCTGTATAGACTTCACTCTTTAGTGCCTTCCCTAGGTGTTTCTGGTTTGTCGAGTGACTGTTATTTTGATTTCCAAAGTTCCGTACACTTTACTATTCCCCTCGGTGATAGAGTTGTTTCATCCTCCGATTCTTTATACCAGTTTTCCTACTAGAGGCTACTTTTATGGTTACATCATTATATACGTGATATGTTTTCTTTTGACATATATTTCAAAGACAAGATTTGATTTTAGGTTTCGCGAGTAGGTGAACTATTTGTGAAACTCGAGGTAATCAGTGCTGGCGTACACAACCGTTATTTCGTTTTGGGAGAAAATCACTAAATTTGCATTCTTACTCTTTCGATAATGTTAGACTGAACACAGTTAGCTTTTTGCCTTATTTTGTGAGCGGGTTTGTGTAAGTTTGAACCCGCAACCGGATTTGAAGAAATTTGCCTGTTCTGTGTGCATTTTAGTGTCTCCTTATCATTTTAGCTCCCTGTTTTGTGTGGTTCGAACACTACTTCGTGGCAATTTAGGCACTGGTACTGAGGGAACGCAGCGGATAAAATTTCACTCCACCTGACTGTTCTTATTGCCTGGACACCAGCGCTTCGGATCTGTCATGTTACATATCAGTTTGTTGATAATGGTTAATGTTTTCTTCAGATGATTTGCATCTTTGAAGTTTCCATACTTAGCCCTCCACGTGTTATCCCATACAGTCGAAAACTACACAATAAATCTCAGAATCCTGGTGTTGTTGTCATGAGCGATGACAATGGGGTGCCAAGCACCAGTGTTTTACTCTCGGGTTAAGCACGCTTGTTAGGCAGAACAGCAGGATAAAAAGCTAAACATAACCGTGAGACTTCAAGGAAATGAAGAAATTGAAGAGTCAACAACCTTCCGGTTATAGGCTGATCGTTGATCACGAAATACCATCATGTCTGAGGGTGTTTCCAACCAGCAGTGTGGATGTTCGCTAACACCTCAACTGGATAGACGGCACCGACCAACTTTGCTCAAAGGGACATTCAAGGCTTTCATAGTCCGTGACCACGTCACCAACTGTCAACAGCTGTATTCGATAGTGTGCAGTGTGACAGACACTTTAACATCATGCTGAGTACATGACCCAGCCAATTAAGACTGCATTGTCACTATCTCGATTGTTGGTCTCGCGCGTGAATTTCTCTCAAATACTTACCGACGCACCACCGCGTTGCTTACACAGCCATCACATTTGATACAGGTTAACTGGCGGAGGCACCGGTGGCCAGATACCAAGAGTCCAGGTACGTCTCCAACACAAATGTTCCGGACCTCTGATCCCTATAGCAAAACCGAGCGCACAGACGCATATACGATATATCTTCGAAGCCTGCATTCATGATCTTAGCGTTGTCGTTAATTTGAGTTCGCCTTGGGAAAAGGATGTGCACCAACAGTTATTTTTCAGGGTTTCCAGTGCTGGCGAGGTCGAATTTTATGGATTAGGGGGCCTGTATTGGGATGAAAATCAGGACAAGGCTTGTTTGATTGGTTTCTGATAAACTATCATTTGAACCTCGTCAAACGGTGCCTCCGGAAAAGTTTGTTGCTACAACCCTGTTACCGTTACACGTGCATATGTTCCGGCATACTATATCTCCCGCACATAAAAGTGAATTTTATGATACCCCCAACCTCAAGCTCGCTCAGTGTTACTGCCGCCCGACTGATGATCACCTTGTTACTGGTTACTGGATTGCTCCTGCCTAGGTTTGGGGAATTTAACTGTATGCATTCCGTATTAAAATTTGGTTTTGCTTGTACTTTGTACATTAGCCTTTCGAAAAATAGGCTGCACGTTCGAAATTTGCGCTCACGGTTGCGGTGGACGCATGCGTTGATCATTCTGTTCACAAAAAGAAACGGCAGTTTCTTGTTAGGCATTTGAACCTGACGTTCTTATACTTTTGCGCATTTTGCAGTCCTACTCGGTAAGTAAGCTGCACGTTTAAGTTTGCTTTGGCATACTCATCGGCTGTATGTCGATTTGGCCAGGTCACATACATTCAGTTGTTCTCGTCAAACCTCTGTTTTCCGTTCCACCCTACTTGATATGTTTCACTTTTGCGCTAGTTATACTAAATGCTCCAATTTTTTGTTTCTGTATCCATCCATCTGTTCAGTAATTTTCTTTGCTATGTGTTGATAATCATCAGTCTGCGTGCATACATTTGGTTTGCTCTCAGCTGTTTAGAACCACTTTGCTAGTCACGTGACCAGTAATTAAGTAACTGACGAGTAGTAGAGGATTTTGGTTTTTCATATAGATTGAACATCACCCACAATTGATCGCATCTGTCGCATTCCTGTAGAATGTTAATGATTTCTGTGATTTCCACTTGGAGAGAAGTTTTAGTTGGAGGGTCATCGATTGAAGTTAACAGTACAGTAACTATGTCTCCTCTCGAGGCGACCGAGCAACCCGATCATTACTTACAAGCCAAAGTGGTTGAGTGTTCACATATGATAATTCGGTCGTGCCTAATGTGAGGTCAGTGGCGTAGTGGTAAACACGGTTGCCTCATGAACAGTGTGGCCGGAGTTCTAGTCCCGGCACTGGCGACGATATGCACTACTGACGAGCTCTAATGAGAGTGAAACTCGAGTCTAGTGCTTCTGCTATTAGAAAGGGGCCGATTGGAAAGTCTATAGGAATGCGACACCTGCTTGGATCAATTGTGGGTGATTTTCAATCTTAGTTAATTAACCTCATATAGCCCAGCACACTCTCTCCACTCTGCTGAAATGTGAGCTTGACTTTGACCATTCATACATTTCGGAGTCACATAATATTTGAGATCTCTCCTTCATCAGTGCGCGCTCTATTCATTCCGTCCTGATGAGGATACACCAACCAGTGTTTTTAAAAATAGATATCTGCCTGTGTGGTGTGACTTATAACCCGGCTATGCTGTTCACTTGCTTCATATCGTTTACTCTGAGTGATAAATCTTTGGCTGTTGGAATTTACACAATACATAACTATTTTCCAGTCGGACTCGGGTCAACGGGTTTTCGCAATTGTGTTTGCACACCCATACATCTTCTTTAACCCGTTTTATGCCTGTTAGCCGGAATGCTTTAGGGTTTGTTTTCCATAATCGTTTTCCCCTTGTTTCACCTACATCATTGGTCCATGCCTACTACCATATTCTGTTCCCTTTGCTGTCTTGTCAGAAACGCAGCTCGCGCTGCCCACATTGTCACACATTGCTGGTGAGTCATCGGAGAGCGGGTTGTTTACAGTCAATGCGCGCACTGTTCACCACTCCGCTTGCTGTATCACCTGACGATTGTCGTGAGGGTTCATACCATGGCATAGCTTATCCATATTCTTCCACAGTTCTGTTGTTTAATGTGTGTCCAGCTTTTTAACCGACCATTGTCTGTGACAAGTTGTCTTAGTGTGTCAGCCGACCATGTGGGATAGGTTCCCTTGCAAAATGGAACTGAATAAAAAAAGCCACATGTATTCCAGTTATGCAGGAATAAGCCGCACACACCATTCGGTTGATTTGAAGAGCATTTCTGTTAATTCCGTTGCGGTGCTTGGGTTTATCCGTATGCCTAACGTACATATTTGTTATTTGGATTCAATATTTGCTTAGCAATCAGGCCGCAGTTCTACGTCCAACCCCATCAGTTTAAGTCAACGAGACTACCATGCTTATATTGTTCAACAGAATCCGATGTTAAACGTCCTGAACCTTGAGATACAACATGAACCTTAATGGGTGAGATATGGCATGAGCCACAATCTACCAGTGTCGCTCTACAAATCTCAGCATTGTTGTTAATATCTTCAATCGGTCCCTCAGCAAAAAATCTGTTTTTTTGCGAACGTTTAGGTTCCCAGTCGATCAGGTCTAATTGGAGTGCGAACGATTGCGTTTTTAATGTACCATTTCAGTGCTTTCTTCACTAGTATCTGTCGTCGTTGTGTCTTGATGTATCAAGTAGATTTACACTATCATGTTTTCCATGCACCGATTTGCACATCAACTAACTTTTGATCAACATCGAGTTGTTTGTATGTTTTGCTACTTCATTTACACTGTTGTCGCATGTTAGAGCTGAACTCTCCTCCGTATTACCACATCGTTATCTTATTTGAATAACAAACTGGGCGGTAGTTTATGCTGAAGTTAGTTGTGTAGTGTGCAGACACATGCGATTGGAATCAATTACATAACGGAAGTAGGATCACATGTGGTTCACATGTTAGTTCGGTGAGTGTGACCACCAATATGTCATCCTTTTACCATTTCGGTTGCTTGAACCGTGACAATCTGTAGGCAATCGACCAGAGCTGGCCAACATTCACCGCCTATCGTGGAATGAAACGGGTTGCTAGTAAACAGAGCTACTTTCACAGTTGTCTTGTGATTTGGCTAACGAGGGGGTTGGAATTGCACGTGATCTGCATGGCTCCGTTGTTTGTACAGTTTGGTCATTTGCACTTTTGACATCACCGGCTGCCATCTCGTCCTCACCTTTCCAACGATGTACACAAATAGATCGAGTCTAATTCTAAAATGTACATTCTTCTGCGGCAGGATTTCCGAAATGTTTGCTTGGTCGCTTCCGTTTGGCAAAAACTGATGTGTAAATTTTTGTTGAGTAGGTCAAATTGGTTGCACAAATTACAGCCAATTATGAATGCCGAAAAAGTGTTATCAAGTTTTTGTGCGGATAGTAAGCGTAATTCTTCTGCTTTTATACAGAAGTGTTCGCTGCTATATATCATGCAAGACCACATGTTGAGCAGATCTCAAGTTGCTAAGATCTAGGCAGGAGCAGTCGCGATAACCAGGGTTCAAACCCGCAATCTCGTGAGTGTTGGTCGAGCGTCGTTATCACGTAAATGCTGTAAACTTTCAATGTCTGTTTAGAACGAACATCTGAAAATTCCGATGTCTTTTGGTTTTTAAAAGTGTATATTTCTACTTTCACAGTGTACCTGGATATATCAAAAGTTACAACGGTACCTAACTAGATTCAAAGACACATTTTCTTCCCTAACGTAATATTATACTGCCTGTGATAGGCCGATTGTTAAACGTAAACTCTTCAGATACGTTATTTTCACGATACCTCTACTTATGTCATGGTAGTTATTTTGGGCACTCCATGTGAGCATCCCACTGCAACTAATAAATGTATCTCCTTTCATGGGCGTGGATGAAGCTTCCCGATTTGGTAGTTTATTATATTTCTCAATCACTCAGTCCTGACGACCTCATTGACCACTCACGTGGTAGCGGACATCTTGTGATAACCGGCGTTTTCATGAGTATTGTTTGTTTGTGATTTATACGATTAGTAATGCTTGAATGAATGTTAATTTGCTTACACAGAACTGCCGGCATTTGACTGTACGTACGCGCATCGATGGGGAGCTACCTTTAATCGAGCCATATGCTCGCTGACCGATTCCATGGGTTGTTAACGCGGCGTATTCAACCGGAAGTGCATTATGTATGTGTTGGTGTGTTGTTGTTTGTCCCCTCACGAATGATGGGCAACTCCTGTTTTAGATGCGATCTAGTTGTGAAAAATCAAGGCTTCGATTGGGTTTGAGCCAGCCAGAGAAACAGCATGCCGAAACGCGGCAAATGCTCTACCTGTTGAGCTACGAAGCCACACCGGAAGCTCAGAAATTTCAAATTCGGATCTAGTTACCCACCCAACCAACTGTCATATGGAATCTACCAACTGATCCAAGGGATGGACTGTACCGGCACGATTACTCGATCAGTTCACCCTGATATCCACCATCGTCATTGTTGAGTAGTGAAATCGTATCACTAATGGCTTCGTAGCTCAGCTGGTAAAGCGCTCGTTGCGGTTGAGCATGCTGTTTCTGTCGCTTGTTCAAATTCAACCGAAGCGCTGGTTTTTCACAGTTGGTTCCCATCCAAGTCCTCAAATCTAACAAACTACTGTTCTGTATGAAAATGTAGCCTATCAAAGTATAGCCAGCCTTCGGAGCGTAGTCAGTGACCTATGGTCATTTTTGTGATTGCGATCCGGTCAGTGTTTTGGTTAGTATTAAAAACAAAGCCTTCTTGCAACTACGGTTGGGCGACGGATTTTTACTCAGGTAAATTCAAAAATATTTTGGACATAGAGGGGGGCTTGGTAAACAACATGCTATTTGAGGTCATCAGGTCAGTCGCATAAGATTTTATGTCATTATGGTTGTCAAACAAACAAACAAACAAACAAAAAACTTCATCACATACCATGCTGCCGTGTCATTCAGTTGACAACTGCGGAAGTCAAGCGGGTTACTTAGTTGTTCTTCACTTTCAAACGGTTTAATATAATTATGTGACAAATTGCTTTCAATTTTGCTCATTTAGTACCCATGATAATATAAAATATTGTAGATGCCCCTATTGTGAATAATTCAAAAAGTGATTTATTACCTCGATTACTGATGATGACCTCATCAGGGTTATCTGAAACACTTGAAATACTTTTACGTTTTGTGAATTTTGCCGTGACTGAACAACTGAAGTTTTCACATAGACCTGCAGATTGATGAAGATAGCTTATTGCTGATAAGAGATAACTGTTTGGGATTTGTACATGTGCTGAAAGCAAAAACTAACTATCGAGCAGCGTGTGATGATCGGTGCTAATAGGTTATCTGAGGTTGAGAGAAACATTATCATATGCTGTTCAGTGAGAATTTGTGGTCGACAGTTGATCTGAAGATACCTGGAATTTCCTTCAGACACTCGTTTGTGCATTCATTAACCTGCCAGCTTGCACCTTCACTTTAGCAGTTGTTTAAGAGAGCGCATGCCTTCACTTCTT
Source organism: Paragonimus heterotremus (assembly GCA_013368495.1). Classification (NCBI taxonomy): domain Eukaryota; kingdom Metazoa; phylum Platyhelminthes; class Trematoda; order Plagiorchiida; family Troglotrematidae; genus Paragonimus; species Paragonimus heterotremus. The sequence continues at coordinate 26,821 of LUCH01005004.1, forward strand.
TTGCATTGTTTCCATTGTTTGATTTAAGCACTTTCGTTGGACCCATCGCGTACACAACGTTCCTTCCAAACCAGCTTCGATCCAGTCTTCTCAGATTCCACAAAGTTGGCGCTGGAAAACATTGGTTCGACCGATAGTTCTTCCGGGTTGGAATTCACCGAAAGTGTCACGACGGCTGAACAAACCACTCGTAGTCCGAGCACCCGCGGGAAGCAATCCACGATAGATAGCTATCCAATGGACCTACGTCGCTGCTCCAGTGCGATTCCGGAGTCCATGAGACTGGAGCCTGGCTCTCACACTATGAACAAAGCTGGTTGGGTGAGGACGAGTACAACCTTTTGTGCATATCCGAAATGGCCAAATGTTTGTTTTATTACGATGTCTGCTAACTAATGCAGCTTGACAAGCTTTACGTGAATAGAGTTCGGTGTCTGGTGTAGTGCGATTGGTGAAGCCTCAAAACTCACGATGGCTAGAGTTGACTCGATCTCCGATGTTTTCCTTGACTTTTTCACGTTTGAAAGAAAACTTATCACTATGTCGTTGTAGTAGTTTTACAGACCAAACATTTATAGACTCAATATGTGAACACTGAGTAGCCCTATTCATTCAGCTAAGTTTCATTCCGGAACGGTCGACTTTCTAGTCTCGATTTACCGGGGTCATTTATTAAGGATAAATCGTGTGATCTATCCATACTGTTGTTCAGCTGTCTTCGAGTCTGTGTTACATAAACTGATATGGCCGTCTCGTTGCCTGTGCTTCGCCTTAAAAGCAGCCGAGTGTAATTTGAGGTCGGTTTTTTAAAGGGTTTGAATTGTTAGAGGTCGCTGATCTGCATGCCGCTTCGGTCGAAACTTAGTCTGACCCAACTCACAGCTATCTTGTTCAAGGAGTTTCTGCAGTCGATTATTACGGTTGACAGCCTTACAGACCTAGTTCCGATTATGCCGACTAAGTTGGCGGGAGAAAGAATCAAATCTGTGACGTGTTGTTTACGAATAGGCATCAGTACTTTTACTTCTTGTGTTGCACAAGAGAAGTACATTCATACATACACTTGCGTTTGTAGAGAGGTGCGTCGAACAGTTTCGAAGGTCTTAAACCCTGGTCCATCCGTTGACAGAATTACCGTCGCTTTCCAGTGTTAATCACGACCACCACTACAATGACAACAGGAGTACTCCTGTAGTTGACACTAATGTTTACCTACCATTCAAATGTGAGAAGAAACTCCCAGTTTTAGAATGAGATGAGGGAAAATGATTGGACTCAACTTATGGAGTCCCTATGTCTTAACCCAAACAATTGACAACAAAGCACATGCACTTTGCAACCAAACAACCTTGTTGCAAGTAAGTGAAAGATAGCATCAATGACACGGTTCCTGTCGTTACTTCACACGCAACGTCACCAGACCACAGCATTGTCCACGCTACTGAGCCCGATTGGTTGCCATCTCCTCGGACGATTTCAGTTGGCACTGGTCCAATAACGAGGTCCTGAGCCTGGAAGAAGAACATGACCCATATTCCTCACCTTACTGATGGTTGTCTTTATTTTCCGTCACCGAACAATCAGTTGGTTATCTGTCATTTCATATCGATAATATAGGGCTCGGGGTGGTAAACGATAAGTTTTCATTTTTAGCTACGGCCATCTAAATCCACACATTCCTAGGGTTTGGGTTGACAGATTTTTAATCCTCATTGCGAGACGCTGCCTTGCAGCTCCTTGTGGCTAACATTGGATACGTGTAGTTGGACGGAAACCTCGATAGTCTAAGGCTACAATACACTTGTTTTCGACTTACAGTTGATCGTGATCTTAAATTGCTCGAATTGTGCTCTTACAGGACAGACTCTTACGTTTAAGTGTTATCTATTTACACATTGTGTTGTAACTTTCGAAACAAGATTTTGGAAACTACCTATACTCAATTTGTGATTTCCGCCTAACTCATTTTTAAGGAGAACACTAGGTTGTAAGTTTCATCAGTAGTGTTCGCATCGCTCTTTACACGTCAGATTTCGATATTCTGACGTGTCTATCAATGTTTTTTGTTATCTTACTTTGGAACTGACTGGCCACGTGAACGCTCAGCCTCACTCGTTTGTAGCTAGTGTTCACATGTCCCACCAGCTGCCACTGTGAGTACTGACTAACTCCATTGTGAGAAAATCTACTGTTCATTGGTTATTTGTCTGTGAAATGTTGATAATTTACTTAATCTTTTGCTTGTTGTTGTAAACCCTCCTAGAACGGTACGCTGGTTTGTCCGTGCTATCGTAATGCGCTTGGTAGAATTCGGATTCTCGTCCCGGTAATAATTAACGCGAAAATCTCTGTCCCGAAAAGTACTCCGACTGTCCTCGTATTCGCTCTCAAGACAAGCCAAAGACGTGTACGAAAACATAGGGCTTTGTTTCGCCCCAAAACGCGTACGACAAAGGCGACAAAGACAAAGTACCTATTTGGTGCGCAGTGGCCATAAGAGCATTTCCGAATCACAAATAGAGAAGGACATTTATCGGAACTAATAGTTAGGGGCACTAATGTGCACAGCGGAGTGAAAAGTCAGACGGGTAAAAACTAGCCAAGGTCACGTATCGGCCACTCTGAGCAGGTCCGCTAACTAGGACAAAGTCAATCGTTTCTTTTTCTTTCTCACGGCGGAGGTGCCTTGGGGCAGTAATGGGGTGGGCGCCATAACTCTTGTTCAGTCAAAACTCATTTGTTTTACTAGTCTATCATTGTAATTCACAAATACCTGCAACAGATACTTGTCCCGTGGCAGTGCGCTTTGAAGCAAAACACAGAAAACGGACTTTCGAATTTTTGCTTCTTTACTGTATCTTCAACTTGACTCGAAGTAAGGGTGCTCATTGTCAATAGCCGGGTGCCAGCCTTAACAACCGTATTTGTTCGATCATGGGTCTGCACGACTGCAACCACAGTATTTTCTGTCATTTATGAACCTTGCGTAACGGATCTAAACCCCCGTTTGACCTTCAAGAATCCTTGCCTGGTCAATGAAATCTTCCGGCGCCAACCTTTCGATGTCGATTCAGAGTATAGTTTTTCACATTTGATTATTCGCATACACTACGCGTACAGCGCATGGACTGAAGTGCAATGATTTGAGGACAGCAGCAAGATACATTTCTCAGCACTGGCTTGTTGTTGTTATCTGTGCTGCCGTATTTTTCCTCACTTCAGCGTGGGATCGCCGTGAAAACTGCCTACTAAACCTAAAAAGTACACAGCTGCTTGTCTGTACTTAAAGTATTTTCCTCTATGTATACTCGCATCTTGTTATGTGTACAGTACTGACCTATCTTGCTTTCTTAACGTGGTCGTCAAGTTTGTGCATTGCATCGATCCGGATGGCTGTGTTGATCAGGACTTCGGTAATTCTGAGTACAACCATGTCACAGACCAAAGTGGAACAGTCAGATGAAAAGCATTTACACTCATAGGGGTTTATGTCGCACAGGAGGAGTGCTTGGATAGTGAGACACGATCTTACTGGCATGCGGAAGAACTACTCTTATAGCTACGACATTGCTTTCTTCCGATTAAGAAAGAAAAGGGTTGGAAAAGACCCTCTCAGTTAAAAGTGCACTCCGATCACACGACACCGGCGTATTATTCAGTATGGTTGGAAAACTTTCAGTATCATTCAAAATTCGGATGTATCTTCGAGTGCATCCGCTGCGCGCAGCAGTGATCAGAATTAGACATCATTATTCACTGCATTCTCTGACTAGGCAACCCTCTCACCGTCAAGTGAGTCAAAATGTCAAGAAATTAGTTCCGGGTAGGATTCTCCAAGAAAACCTTATTTCTCGTTATCTCACGAACCAGACTTCTGAATCACAGGCTTAAAATAGTGCTTCTCAAGAAAACCCCATCTTCCGTTGTTTGGTGCATTGGACTTTTCTGTCAGATACTCTGAGTGAGGTCTCTCAAGTTAACCCATTTCCTCTTTATAAGCGGCTCGGAATTATCAGGTTACCACATCCTATCAGATCAACATATTGTTTTTCACTTTCTTTCTCCCCTACCGTTAATTTTCCTCTCTTCCAACGAAGACAACTGGTAAACGTTAATGCTTTTGACGTCCGCACTCTTTGACAAATGAGTCATCAAATTGCTCCGGCGAACACCCACTGGAGTTTGGAACTGTGTGTGTGCTGTCTACGAAATGCGCTTTTTCAATTCTAGCATTATCTTCCACTTTAATTAGCCTTTGAATGATGTTGTGGATCAGCGATTCCTTTTGAAAATCTCTTGTAACGATGAAACCGAATCTAGCGGTTAGGTTGAATTAGAGATTGCACTAGGCCCTAGGGCAGATCGGAAACTGCTCCACTGAACCCCAGTGATTGATCGTCTATATAGTTGTGTTTGATGATTATATGGGCGCACAACTTGATCGTATCGCTCCAGAGAAGTGGTTAGTGTTCCTGCTCGACGCACTGTCAGTGGCTATCAACTGCTACAATTAGGCGCGTCTCA